>JANBUW010000060.1:0-32751 GCA_027579605.1 Coemansia brasiliensis | reverse complement strand
AATATCACGTCTTAGGTATTCACATACTTCATCATAGCTAATAGGCATTTTGGAATAAGTTAAAAGGCGTAAAAAAAAAGTGGTAAACTGCTTCAAGAAAGCTTCTACATTGCGGGAATAACCGAATAAATAGGCAAAGCTTGTTCTTTTTCGAAAGCTCGAATTTGCATTGCAATTACCACATGTCTCTTGAATTCACAAAATTCAACTAAAAAAATGGGGGAGCAAATATATCAGCTGCCGACAAATGCCTATCAGTCTAATTTAAAAAAAATGCAGTCTTTATATTTTCCTCTTTATTACATTAATAGAATCGCTGGGCAGCTGACGTTTTTACACAGGACTTTAAAGCCAAGCGGTAAATTTTTATTTTGTTGACAATTAGCTCAATTGCAAATACAATGGCATTATGGATTAAACATGTGACATATGCTGCTTTTAGCTGCTGGCAAACACAACTATCACGGCCGTGCTTGAAATGATCTTAAGGACGACTATTAATTTGACTTCAACCATTAACTACGTCGTAAAATCTATCTATATATGTTTATATATCCTTAGTTAAAAGGTAAAGTTTTCAAATGCCGCTTATATCATTAAAACTAATATGCAAAGAATATTCAGAAACTTTAGCAATTATTAAGTGGATAGGAGTGATTGTACCAGAGTTATAAAACAAAAACGCTCGCATAGGCAGGCTTTTATATCTATAGAGAAAAGCAGCAGAAAATGTGGGGCATATTTAGAAGGTATGAAGGCGTTTAAAATATTTGACAGGAGATTGCCTTTAAATAGGTAGGGATATTGGAAATTCCCTTGCTTTTCTAAAGCAGGAGAAGTGCAGGGAAAGCTTTTCAAAGGAATATTTTTCTTGTAAAGCAATTAAAAAAATCTGGATTTGAAGCAAAGAACATTAGTGCCTTTTCTGACATACATTTGCAGTGCATTTATTGGTAAAAGTTTAACGTATATGTTCTAGAGATTCTAGCTGCTACATATTTTTTGCTTCAAAGCAAAAAGATAGATCCAAACTTTTGCATTCCTTTTGTTTCAAAAGAAAACTTTTGTGTATAGTTTTTTTTACTAGGTTGCTACATATAAGTTAAAAATTGTTTCAAAAGTATCCTTTGCCAAACAAAATACAGCACATTTTCTTTTAAAAATACTTTGGCTACCGGCTTTTTTTCATCCTAAACCTTGTAATATAAAAGAGGATAGCCTTTCTTTGCCCTTCTAGCATTGCTCATCTTATTCTCTGTAACGAACAAGTATCTTAAGCTTATTCACATCTTATGCTAGTGTCCTAGTGCTCCTTTCCGCTACAAACACCAAGCCCAGTGTTCTTTCTGAAGCTTAATTTAGCTTTAATATTAACACCATAGTTCTATAACGTTAACTGTGATACCGCCTGTATGTGTGCATCCTATACTCGGCTGTACTACTAATAAGTATATAATAGTCATATTGATTATATATTCACCCATTAACATCTTCTGTATTAATATAAGCATTTATAATTAATTGCTTGGGTGGTTCGGTGTAACGATATTGTATTGACTCAGCCAAATAAGCAAATACAAATGCTTTACCCAAGCCATAGTAGTAAATAGCATTAATATTTTTTATTTTTTCTAGCGCTACCAGCTAAAATAGCTGCGGATATATAGTTATATCGTGCATAGTAGCCCCTGCGAATAACTCAAGCTTAAAACATCTAGCGAGGTTATGTTTGAATAGACATAGATGCATGATTTCCAGGAAAACCGACATTTTAAAGGTGTCGACTTTCGTGGAAATCAAGTATAGATGCCTTACCTATTAATCAGCTATATGGATCAGCATCCTCAAAATCATGGGGCGGATTTTAAAATATTATATTGTGCAAATTCTTTGCAGAAAAATATAACATGAATTAGATTATTGGTAATCAGGAGGGCATTTGATAATGAGTCTAATATTTTGTAGATTCAGGGACACGAACACGTCCCTAATTGCTTATGTTAATAAAATAACGCATCTTGGGTATTTGCATGCCTCCTTATAACTGATATTTGGTATATGTATGTATAAGAAGCTATGAAATCCAATAAATTAAATAAATCCTTTGTTGTTTTCTATTTTATTGACATATAGGACAAAAAAGTCCGATATATAAAACAACCTATGTAGGCTTGGTCCAACACAATAAAGAACTATTCGACATACGTACCGCTTGCTGGCGGACGTGGAGTATCTGGGCGAGGAGGTGGAGGAGGGCAATAAGAATTGTGTACGGGAGCCATAATTTGTGAGTATTATATGGTAAATTAAAAAAATTAGAATAAGTTGGTTTTAATCTAGAGGGGGAAGCCATTCTCTTTTATACTTTTTTTTTATATCTAAAACCCCTCGGCTAATTGTATAGTTCATAGTCTAAATAAAGCTTTATTGCCATAGAGCAAATAACAGATATAAATTATGCCATTGAAGTAATAGCAAATGAAATTTCATAGGCATTGTCATTGTGCATAAATTGAAAATTTCCGTAGCATCTAAAGGACCGAATTCTATTTTTAAGTAGTGCTTCGGATCATAGAAACTATAAAGTTTATTTGATCATTTTATTCAAGTAGTCATAGTACGATTTATTGTTGCTGCCAGATGCAATAGGTTGGCTGGACTAATGCAAAGGGTGCATTCTGGAATTGGCAGATGCTGGTGGAGTTGTAAGCGCCGGCTGTGGAGTTGACGAACAAGCAACCATGGCAGTGGAAGGATATGATTTGGCAAAACAAGCTGGGTGATTATCAGCAGCAGGCTTAAGAGGCTTTAGCCAATTGGCTTCATTACACAGCTCGACTTTTTCCTTCCACACAATCTCCTCAACAAGTTTCAGGATATCGCGTCCCGACGTATGTCTATAAAGAACAAAGTCATATTTGGCTTGGACATTTGGAGGGATGCGTTTGGCAAGAATGCCAGCTGGCTCGGGCGCATCATACTCGTTGCCTTGAGCTTCATAGTCTTTCCGGGCTTGAGCTACGGCCTGCCGCATATCCAGATCGACCAAGTAGTTTTGTGAGTCAACCATCATGTACCGTTTATGCATCCGAGCGTTGGAAGTAGGGAACCATTTTTCCATATGCGAGCGAAACAAAAGCCAGTCATAGCCAATAAAATCGTCAGCGACTTTTTGTGCTTCATTGGAAAGATACGAGCTGCGAACTTTGCTCACCCAATGCGCCTGCAAGTACAAGTATTGGGCCCACTCTTTTTCAATGAGGTCAAAGAAGGCACTGGTTATTTCAAAGCTATAGCCGCTGAATATGGGGATTTTGGCATAATGTAGATTCATAAAGTCGTTTACGTTGACATAGTAGTTGTACGTTGTCAGCTGAACTCCCTTATGAGGATCATAATCCGAGTCGCTGTTGGAGTCGATCGCAAAGCTTTTCTCGGAACCCGTTTCGCACGTCAGTTCAGCGCGGCTTTTGCATTCGTCATGCGTAGGGCTGCTTTGGCTAGCAGGCTCTCCATTACTGGCATCCATAGTTGAGATAGAAAAATAATAGTAAATAAAGAATGAAGCTTGGTCGAGAGAAAACTAGCAGCAGCTCCCTCTTTATAGCCCATTTAATAATTTTTTTTCTATATAAAGTATGATACCAACTGCAAATACACTTGTAATTTATCTGCGCGAAATGCGCTTTGAAGATGAAAGAATGATGTGATTTAGGTGATCTAGTAACAAATTAAAAACGATAGAATTACAGATTATTTAAACTACTCGACATATCTGAAGTCAGGGTGGTCGTTCTCCAAGTCGATCTGATCATCTATCGACAGGTGCGAAATATCAATCGGATGCGTTTCCTTCCGCTTGTTGCGATAGCGGATGATAGCATAGGCAATAGTAGCTACAATAATCGACAAAAGCGCCGCAAACAGGTTCATGCCATGGCCAAACATATAGCGGGGCGCGTCCTTGTTGCGGTAAATATACGACGTGCAGAGGCCGCCCAAACCACCGCAAATGACATTGATGGCACCGCCAAAGGCGCTACGCGTGGGCCCGCCGACATTGCTCATCAGCCATCCCGGGCCAATTGCTACGTTGCCAAAGGCACCAAAGGACAAAAGGCACAGGGCAAAAATGCGCGCACCGTTGTTGGTGGTGGCGAGCAGAATAATGGAGCCAACTACCAGCCAGGACGAGCAGAACAGCGAGCTGAAGTAGTGGTTCTTGAACACCTTGGGATAGTAGCGGCTGATGAGGATGCCCAGGAATCCGCAGATGCCTGGGGCGGCCTGCATGGCCTGGGAGGCTGAGGGGCTGTAGCCCAGCTTGTTGACGATAATGGCCGAAAAGGTCAGAATGGTGTTGACGCCAAAGTTTGCGCAGAACAGAATCAGGGCCTGGGCGTACACCAGCGGATCCACAGCGTGTCTCAGCAAGCGGCGCTTGTTTACAGCGCGATGGCCGCCTTCAGCCTGGTCCTCGTCCATCCGCTGCTTCAGCAAAAGCTTCTCTTCCCGCCTAAACAGCCAGCTGCTTTCTGGATAATCAGAGAGCAGCAAAAACATAAGCAGGCCAAAGCCGGCAGTTACCAGGCCCTCAATGAAGAAAATCCACTCCCAGTGCAAGAACCGCGGGTTATCGATTTTCATGATGCCGGAGGCGATTGGGCCTCCAATAACTGCGCCAGCAGCAAACGCCGAGTAGAACAGAGCGACGCGCGAAGTGACCATTTGGCGTGGGTACCACAGCGCAATCAGCATAAGGGCGCCGGGCGTAGCGCCTGCCTCGGCAGCACCCAAGAACAGGCGGCACAAAATAAAGTCGGTGCGGTTTTTGGCAAAGGCCATGCACATGTTGATAACGCCCCAAACCACGGTGATTAGGCTGAGCCAAATGCGAGCTCCAAACTTGCGCAGCGCCAGGTTGCTCGGCAGCATGAACACAAGGTAGCTGGGGTACATGATGCTGGCGGCTACGTTGAAATCGCTGCCTTCCATTCCGGTATCTTCTTCCAAGCCTGCAACTTTGGATAGCCCGAGATTGGCCCGGTCCATGCTGTTGAGCACGTTGCTGAGAAAGAGCACAAATAGCAGCGTGGCATCGACTTTGCGGAATGCCCATCGCAGCTTCTTGCCTGACGGATCCTCCGGAATCTCCGACACGAACTGCTTGGGCGTCTCGTCTGAATAGAACCCGTCGGTTTGAGCTTTATCGTCGCTCATTATTAATAGAAGTATATATATAAAGAAGGCTGAATTAGCAGCTGAAGGGGGAAAAAAAAAGAAGGTATATGTGGCGATACTGCTTGAATTTGATTCAAGGAACAATGGGCGCCATTAGCTTTTTATAACGGTTCTGAATTGCTGCTTTTTTTTTCCATGCGGATTTTGACCTCTCTCTCTCTCGAGCGAAAATTGGCCCATGCGACCTGTTAGCACGAGCAAAAAAGTGCCTTTTCTGGGACCCTTGTGACACACATCAATCTGGATCGGCCACTGTGGGCGAATTACAACGCGCCAATCGCTGTTATCATTTACCATTTTGGTTATTACTTTACAAACGGAAACGGAGACTTTATGCTTTTTTTAAGCTTATTTGCTGGATTTTTCAAGACCATGAGAATATTCTTTGGCATTTTAGGTCAGTGCATCTGCAAATCCTCTGATTCTTTTTATTATTATTATTTTTTTTTTGGAAAAAATATCTAGCATAAATGGGATAGTAGAGCATTTCACCAAGTTTGAAGCGCTAAAATCTGTTCCTGTGACTCATATATATATATATTTGCCAATTAGCGCGCATTTCTCGGACATTATGACAAACCAGCAACGCGCATTTTAACAGAACCGGCTAAGCCAATAAAGAGAAGCCATTTGATAGGCATGGCGAAAATTTTGGTGTGCTTAGTTTCTTCAGCAGGATAATTGTGAGATACCCCCAGCAAGTTGATCTGGCTCATGCACGAGCAGCTAATAAAATTGATAGTCCTCCCGGCCAATCAAATTAGCTCAGTAGGAATAAAACGTAGCAATCTCACCAAGGCCCTCTGCAAAACAACCAGACGATTGGATGCTGCGTTTCCTCCCCCCACTTGTAATACACACAGCTATATTAGAGCTAGCGAGCAAAATAGCATTCTCCGCCATTACAAGACTGCTATATGCCATGGCGGCTAGATAACGAGAGCCAAACTATCTGATCAGATTAGTTTCTAGCTAGACTATATATAGCTCAGGAACCACTTGTGTAACTTGTATCTGACAGCTGGTAAGCCCTCTATATCTATGACCATTTTTCAGATTAGATAGCATGGCGGTGTCTATTGGCATGCTTTCACAAAACGGCACTAGCTCATATCAGCAATAAGGTGGGAGTGGATCAATTAAACAGGCCATGCTAAAGCCTGTGTGTATTGATTGACTGGAGCTATCTGCCTTATATATATATATATATATATATATATATATATATAAAGATATAGCAGAGATAGTGGCCCCAAGTTGGATCTGGATCCGGACTCTGTAATGCCCTAGCAACGCTCTGGGTGGAGGTAGCTAAATGCAATTATGTATAAATATCAAGGCATATAGCCACAAGCTTCCTCCCAGAGTAGTGTTGGCAGCAACAGGCAAGATTCAAGCATTGATTGAATCCTTTTGCCAAGCCTAATGGTTTTTGGCATTGCCCGGCGAACATTCAATAAACCTATTGGACAATGATAACTGACAGCTACTGCCATGTTAATCTTTTTTTTTTTGAATGCTTGTTGCCAACATACGACCTGGTTCTATGTCTTCCGAAGCGCATTGCATTGCATGGAAGAGGAAAAAAGATACTTTTTGCACGGTATAGTGAAGAAGTAAAAATTATATATTCGTGTGTTATAAAGACTATATGCATTTTTTTTTTTGGATGAGTGTTGCCACATTTTAGAATATAGCCAATGTTTTGCCTCTTTTGTTCTGAGTACAATTAGAGCTGGATATAATATATTTTCTGTAGCTGTTTTTTTATAATTCCAATTAAGAAAAAAATTTTTGGGCACTTTTGGCGATCATTAGAGCTTTATAAGTTGGTGTTTCTCAATAAGGTGCTTTTGCGTCATATGTATAAGAGAAAAATGCGTTGCATGTCAAATGTACGCTTTGGAGCAGCAACGCATAAAGTGGTAGTAGTGGAGCTGTAAAAAAAAAATTCAAGTGTCAAGCAAGGAATATATGTGGCTTTTTTTTTCAGGATTTTCTGGGATTTTGGAGAAAGGGTTTTCAGCCAATAGGATTTGTAATCTTATGTTTACATGAAGTGACTATACAAGAATAGGAAAAAAAACTCCTATATAAAATAGCTGTATTTTTTTTTCCTATTCTCCTAGCTTGTATAGCTTTCCTTCCAAAAACGTTTCTTTTCTCTTTTTTTTTTGATATTTAAGCATGACGCTTACAGAGGAACAGCAGGAGCCACCACGGCCATCCTTTTTGGGGATCCACTCGCGAGACATGGAGACCAAGATATTGTATATTTCATCTGGATGTCGCAACTGCATGGGGTTTACTCCGGCAGAGATGACAGCCAACGAGGCATCAGGGTATATATTCGACAGCTACAACTCCGTCTACCCGACCCTGTACCTGGACAACCAGGCATCGGGCGAGGGCGACGAGGATGACGAGTCCAGTGCATTCTGCATCTACATGAACCTGCGCACGGCCTCCAACGTGCCCGTGCTTCACCGCGTCATCACCATGCGCGCCGACAACTGCGTGATTGTGGTTGTAACGGCATTTCCCGAGGCGCCCATCCGGGACCGGCGCGAGCTTCAGGTGCAAACGCTAGATGGCAAGCTGAAAAAGCTGACCATAAACCCGGAGCAGGTGCAGCTGGAAAGGCGCAGGAAGGAGGCGGCGGCGGCGCAGCAGCGGGGAGGGGGCCGGGTGCCGCTCTACTATGCGCGTAGCCGGCAGATCAAAGCAGTTTTGGTGCTGGAGCACCCGGAGGTTGCGGAAATCGAGACCGAGGAAAGCGGGAGGCGGCCGGCCGGCCCCCATATTGCGTTCTCGACATCGTCGATATCGCGGCTAATCGACGTGGACAACTCAGATATAATGAACTATCCGTTTATGAAGCTGGTTGCGCCCGAAGATCTGCTACATGTGGGGAGCTACTTTGATCGGCTTTCAAAGTCCTCGGATGTGCTTTTCGAGACCTTTTCGCTGCTACAGCGCCCGCATGTTATTGAGGGCGACGTGTTTGTGTCGGACGAGGAAAACCCTCGGGTTGTGGTGGAGGCGCTGGGCGCTAATGTGCAGGATGGCATAGCCATTTTGATCCGCAAGCTCAAGGTGGTTCCTGCCCCCAAGCGCGACTCCATGGGCAACTACATCCATTCTCGCGTGCATGAGATTTCGGAAGAAAGCGGCTATGTTTCCTTGAGCGAGCTCATCTCATCCGATGTGGAAACGACGGATGCCGGGGAGTGGGAGCGCATATTTTAGCTTATAATAACCTTGGTATTTATCGCACATGAAGCTATATAGCATTGTCATTTATTTATTTATTTATTGTCCTTTTTTCCTTTTCGCCAGAAAGTCAGCGCACAATCGGCAGTTGCACGGAGTTCAGCGTGGCTTACAAGGGGCCTACCCGTGAGAATAGAGCCCTGCTAATAAGAAAAGTGCCGCACTACCCCACACTTCTTCGAGCTACTGGGGCAAGTAGGCTAGCTTGTGGCTCCCCTGCAGATGCGGGATCTCGCGGCCACTGCGGGCTGCGGGTAGCTTGCCATTAAACAAATGCGCCTTGCTCAAATAGCAGGCACAAGTGTATGCTAACAAGAGTCATGACGCATAGAAAGTTCGATGGCGGCAGAAAGAAATCGCACGAAGGCAAACAAACATGTAAATCCAAACTCGTCCCTACTTTGTTCTATGCAAAATCCAGCGAAAATCGCGGCATCGGATAGCAGAGCTTGCTTTGCTTCCTACTTTTCTGTTATATAAGTTCGCAATACAAGCTACAGCTAGCTTTTGTGCCTTCAAATAAATGGCTGCTGAAAGCGATAGCGAAAATAGCGCGCGTAGCGATCACAGCGCGCATTTAAGCCGGCCAACCTTTATAGCCATCCATGCGCGCGACGAAAAGGCAACCATCCTGTTTATATCCAGCGGGATCCGCCAGTGCATGGGGTACCGGCCAGAAGAGCTGGTGTCCAAATCGGGGCACGAGTTTATTGCCGACTCCAGCAACTCCGACTACCCCCAGGTGTATGCCAGCAAAAGCGTAGAAGACGATGCCGAGAGGGCAGGCGGCGGCGGCGACGACGAGGCCAGCGTATTCGTGATGTTTGTCAACGGCACGACGCCCAGCGGCAGCCCGGTGCTCCACAAAATCACATCGTTTACGGCCGACAGCTGCGTGGTGTGCCTGGGGATGGCGTACCCTGAGATACCCTTTGTAGACCGCAAAGAGCTCGAAGTGAAGATGCTTGACAGGGCCATGGAGTCGCTCAATGTGACGCGCGACCGGGAGCAGCAAGCCGCAAGGCAGCGGCAGCAGGCAGCCAAGGGCGGCGGGCGCGGGCAGGTGTTCAGCGTGCCGAGCCGGCGGCCCAAGGCGGTGATGGTTCTGGAGCATCCGGAGGTGGCCTGTGTCGAGACGGAAGAGTCCGGGCGGCGGCCGTCCGGGCCGCTGATTGCGTTTTGCACAGGGTCCGTGTCGAGGCTTGTCGACGCGGACAGCTCGGACCTGATGAGCTTCCCGTTCCTGAAGCTGGTGGCGCCGGAAGACGTTGCGCTTGTGGGCAGGTACTTTGACGAGATGTCTGGCTCCCACGACGTGCTCTTTGAGACGTTTTCGCTGCTGCAGAGGCCCCATGTCATCGAGGGAGACATTTTTGTCAGCGACGAGAAGAACATGCGGGTTGTGGTTGAGTGCATGGGGGCGGCAGTCAACGATGGCGTTGCGATCCTTATGCGGATGCTAAGAACTGTCTTGCCCCCGCAAAGGGACAGGCTTGGAAACTACATCCACGCCCCGGCCGCAAGCGACAGCGACAAAGACGAAATGTCGCTGCTTGACCTCCTCAGCACGGATCCTGGCACGTCTGACGCGCCCGAGTGCTGGTCTCATCTGCGATAGCTTTCTTCTTTTTCTCGGTCTAATACTTTTCAGTAAGGAAAAAAATGGCGCGCTGAGTTTAGAATTGGGGGAGAAGAGTGCGATTTTCGGAAATTTGCTGCATATAAAAGGATCGCCTCCGCAAGTCGTCCATTATTGCCTCTTAAATAAATAAATGGATAAAACAGGGCAGAAGCTTGCAGCACCAAAAAAAGCAAAAAAAAGAGAGAGAAAAAGCGCCGGTGAACCTGCCTGGGAAAACAAGTTTTGTAATATTACATAAAGCTCTTAATTTTATTTAGCGGAGCGCGCTAGCGAAGCTCCGACCAGAACTCGCCAATGTCGGTGGTCCCGCAGTCAGAGGAAATAAGCTCCTCAAGGGAAACATACCCCTCTTTGTCGTCAATCTCGTGGATTTTTGAGTGGATGTACTGGCCCAGCGAGTCCCGTTTTGGCGGCGGTGCCACCCGCAGCTTCCGCAGCATCAGCGCCACGCCATCCGTCACACTGGCGCCCAGGCACTCCACCACCACCCGGTAATTGTCCTCATCTGCAACTGCAATGTCGCCCTCGATAACCGGCGGCCGCTGCAGCAGCGCAAATGTCTCAAACAGCACGTCAGGCGAGTCTGAAAGCTTGTCAAAAAACTTGCTCGTATGCAGCAGGTCTTCAGGAGCGACCAGCCGCAGAAAGGGGAAGTTGTGCAGGTCCGAGGGGTCTGCGTCGACAAGCTTTGATATGCTGCCCGTGACAAACACGACGAGGGGCCCGGCGGGACGGCGCCCCGTTTCCTCGGTCTCGACGGAGCTGGCGTCGGGGTGCTCGAGGATAAGCGCCGCCTTGGTTGTTTTGCCCCGGGCGTGGTAGAGCCGCGTGCGCTGGGCCGGCGCCTGCGCGGCTCCGCGCTTGCAAACGGCTGTGCTTATGGCCTGCTGGCGGCTGATGTTCATCCGCCGCATTGCGCCGTCCAGCTGCTGCACCTCCAATTCCTGCTGCTCTCGGAACGGCGCCTCGGGGAACGCAACTCCTATGTACACCACGCAGTTGTCGCACTTAAAGCTGGTCACTCGCGTCAGCACCGGCGTTCCTGATGCCGTCTTCAAGTACACGTACATTTGATATGCGCTGGAGTCGTCTTCGTCTTCCTCGTCTGCCGATGCCTTTATCTTCTTCTGGTATACGTTGGCATAGTCGTTGGAGTCGAATCCGCTGACTATAAAGTCCTTTGCCCGCATCTCCATGACCTGCGATGATGTCCACCCCACTCCCTGGCCACACCCTGAGCTCACAAACAGGATATCTGTGTTGCTGTCCAATGTATGGATGCCAATGTAGCTGGGCCGCTCTGGCTTTTCTTGTTCCTCAGCGGATGCAATTGAACCAAAAGTCATATTTTAATAATATCAAAAGACTGTACAAAAACACAAATTTTTTGATGAAGAAAAAATAATGAAGCGGAAAAAAAAGAAAGGGTTCAAGAAAAAAAAACCTGAAACTCTTCTCCAGCTGTTTTGGCGAAAATGAAAATCACAACTCGTTTCCTAATGCATATATGCAGATTTCCCTCTCCAATTTGCTAAAGGTGTCGCTTTTTCTTTCCTTTTGTGAGTGCTTTGCAAAATGTGTTGAGGTTAAAGCTGCTGGCTTAGCCAAAAAAAAAGCTGCAGAAGAAAGCGCTCATCGTTTTCCAGCCATTTGTGTTGGTTAAACACACAAAAGTGATTGCACATGTCCTTTGTAATTTTTTTTTTTTTAAAAAAAAAAACAAGAATGTGGCGCTCCTGCACTTTAGCTTGCAAATAACCCAAGCTTAATAAGCTAGCTATTGAAGCTGAGTCATATAAACTAATAATTATCTATTGTGTAGCTAGATATATAACCGGTGCTAAACTCTGTGTTTGTTATTTGTTGATTTTGTGCCAGCAACCATCAAACACATAGGAGATGTCATTAAGCACTATACTCTTCAGCTTGGGGCATTTCTCCTTATAATCCTCTAACGAGTAAAGAAGATTAAATTTAGCCTCGGTTACATTAATCAGGCACATTTCCTCAAGCGCATCAAAAGAAGCTGCAACCTCAAAGGCCCCATCCCTTACTTTAAGCTTGCGTAGTGATTCTGGATAAGCAATACTGAGCCGGTTCCCAGGATCATTACGAAAGGCGCCAAAATAAATGAGAGAGGTGAGATTAGGGCTTTCAAGTCTAAAATCCAGCTCTGGGCCGCTATATTCGGGTTTGCTAACTTGACTTTGGTACTTTATCAAATCATTCTTGAGAATATTGGCGTCGCATGGTGTGTCCCAAGATTGATCGAGATGAAAAACATTGATGTTGGGTGGCTTATCTTTTAGCATGCCTACCAGCTTGCGATGTATATTCGCAGCATTGCCATGATAGCCGCGGTTAGGACAGCTCTTACGTGCCAAGCTAAATCTACTCCTCGTTTCATAACAATAGCAAATGCAGCTGACATTATCATCCTTTTGACCACACATTGGCATTCCCTTAAGAAACTCACCAGCTCCTGCACAGTTGTTTTCGGCAGCACCAAAAAGTTTGATAATAATTTTGGTAAGGCTATCCAATTCTTTGTAATACTTGATAACTATACTGTTGACAAGCTGACCATAGCCCTTCTCAATGATAAGAGCAACGTTGGAAAGTATTGGCTTGCTAAGATGGGCGCCTTTGTTTACAGTAAATGCATGGGAGTACCATCTCTTTATGCCTGTTTGGCGCCAAGCAGAGCGGATTCCCAAAAGAAAAAGCGCATTTTCCCATTCCTTCTAGCCTCTATCCACGCGCTGAGTGGATAAGCATACAATTTTATAAATAATATCGGTGTTTAGATCTGAAATGGCCATTATAAGAAGCCTGTAGATTCTCAATTGGTGTTTGCAAATTTTCTTGCAAATCTTTTTCAATGGCATATAGTGTTTATGAGTATGTGTATTTATTTCTGTGAAAGCAGTCTAGCCTATCTTGCAATTGTTATAATAGTTCCAATTGCTTTGCCTAGTGAGGAAGAATTATGCAATTTAATAAAGTCAATCAGCAGCAATAGTCCATGGACTTGATAGGCCAAAAACAGTTCAATATACCTGCAAACTAGCAATTGTGTATAAAGGAAGCGGTGCTTGCTACAACTGACAGCTAAACATATTAAATCAAAGCTGTGGAGCTAAGTGTACCGTAGAGCTATAAAATAATAAATCAATTTTATTATTTACCAAATAGTAAACGCTGCAGTCAATAAAAAAGTACAGTTAGTGTTTGATAGCCTTGTGCCAACCACCATCAAACATATATTAAACATCATCAAAATATATGCATTTCAGTTTAGGGAACCTTTTACCAATATTTTCAAACGGAAATCCATCTTCGCAAAAAGTCAAGTGCGCTTCTTCAAGAGAATCAAAAGCTTCAGTACCGCTATTACAGAGCGAGATAAAGTACTCTTCTTCCATTTGAAGTACACGTAGTGATTTTGGGCAAGAGATATCAAACAAGCCTCTACTGTCTAATAAAGGATCAGTACTATAGACAAGGGATTTAAGGTTAGGGATTTTTAGTCTAATATCCAGCACTGGACCATCATACTCAAGTTCAGTAATCTGGCTTTCATATTTTTTTTTTCAAAATATCACTGAATATATTGACATATTGGCCTGACGTCCACCCTTGCTTGATATGAAAAATATTAATGTTGGGTAGTTTATCTTTTAGCATATCTGCCAGCTTTGGCTGAATAGATGCAGCATTGCCATGATAATCTCCGTTAGGACATTCTGCGGTTATCAGGCGAGATTCCTGCTTTCCTTTATAGCAGGTGCAACGGAGAGGGTTGTAGCCATAATCCTCGTCATCTGCATAAATAAATATCTCATTTTCAGGCAAGTATTCCATAAACTTATCAACTCCTGGGCAATTACTTTCAGTAGCACCAACAATCTCAATAATCTTTATCATATTAATTCTCCAGTTCCATTCATTAACTAACATGCGTTTAACCAGACCATTGTATCCATTGTTCATAATAAGAGAAGCGTTAGAATAGTATACTTCATTATAAGATTTCTTATACCAAATAAACATAGTGGAATATAGTTTTTTTTAAGCCAGCTTGACGCCAAGGGGAGCAAACGCCCAGAAATTGAAGAGCGCTTTTCCATTCCTCCGGGTTTGTAGTTACATCTTTAGCAAACCAGTAGATGATGCTACAAGCAATGTTCATGTTGATGGCTGAAGACTCCATTTGTTGCAAAACCAATGTATCGAAAAACGTTGTAAAATACTATAAGTATCACCAAAAGATAAGCAAATAAAAACTAAGAAACCAGCAGCTATTTTGGCCTTTTAGGTGCGCACATCTTTCGGTACTTGTTTTGACGACCGCAGCATCATTATGAAACATAAAGATTTTCAGCAATCTGCGATTGCTGCTGGGAGATCTCTGAAATTGAATACCGCAATGTCTAAACACAGAAATAATTTGGGGGAAAATTATTCCCAGATTCAGTGTTTTTATCAAGCTTTATTTTGAATATTATAATGATTATTACTGCATTTATTTATTCTAAACGGCCGAAGATTTGTAGGTCGGCAAAGTCCACAAACAAACTAAAGGACAGGGAGTAATCCCAATAAAAAGAGAAGTGCAGAATGAGTTCTGCACAAGTCTCTTGCTGATTTATCCATTTGAAGAAGGATTAATCAGCTGCGAGGATAATCTATATAATTAGTGGAACAACCACTGATTATCTAAAAGTTAGAGCTTGATAAAAAGCACTGGATTTAGGAATAATTTTTCACCCACTGTATTAGTGTTTTTAATCTTGTGCCAATAGCTATCAAACACATATAAAGAGTCTTGAATAAAAATGCGTTTAAGCTTAGGGCAGGTTTCCCTAATGTTTTCTAGTGAATAAAGCCCATTAAATTCGGATTCGCGGACACTAAACAAGCACAGCTCTTCAAGGGCATCGAAACAATCTGCGATTTCAAAAATGCTTTTGTCAACCGCAAGCATGCGCATTGACTCAGGGTTGGAAACTATAAGCTTGCCTTTGCCATTGTATAAGCTGTTGCTATAGTAATCAAGGAATGTGAGATTGGGGCTTTCAAGCGTGAGATCCAATCGGGAACCATCATATTGAAGTTCAATAATCTGGTGTTCATAGCTCTTTAATATATCCTTAAAGATGCTTACATCAGGCATTGGCATCCAGGGCTGAAATAGCTTGAAGATGTTAACGTTGGATAGCTTAGACTTTAGCGTATCTACCAGCGTGTGGTAAATTTTCATAGCAGAAAGATGATAATCCATGTTAGGACAATGCCTGGTTGTCATGTCACATTGTCTCTCTTTTATATAGCAACAACAAACACAAATATTGTCGGGTCTATGAGCATTCCAGTCTTTGCATATTGGCATTCCCTTTATAAACGCATCGACTCCTGCGCAGTTGTTTTCAGTCGCATCAACAAGCTTGATAACAAAAATGGTAAGGTCAACCCAGGAATAGTTATCAATTATTATGTGCTTAACAAGAGCACCGCATCCATTCTCTAAAATTAGAGCAGCATTAGAAGAATAATCTTTGCGACCAGGGTGCCTGTACTTGACAGGTATCTTGGAATACAATTGTTTTAGGCCAGCTTGGCGTCATAAAGTATAAACCGACAAAAGTGGTAGTGCCTCCTTCCATTCCTTTATGGAATAGGTATTATCGTAGATAAACCAGTAGATTATTTTGTAAATAATGTCGATGTTAATAAGTGGAGGAGCCATGGTAAAAAACAATGCATAGGCCTACAGAAGTTTATTTGGACAATTAAAGCACCAACTGCATTTATACAATTTATGGGCATATAGTTTTCTAAATGTGATGTAATTTGGAATTGAGAACTTGAAGCCAAACTATGCCAGGCTTGTTTGACTTTAAAATGTACTTTAAGTGCTATTAATTAAGATTTGTATTGAAACCAATGCTATTTTGCTCATTTTTATTTCTAAATTTCTATAACTGGGCTTAATTTTTATTTATTGGCAATAGCAAAACTATCTGAATGTCGAAGCCATTTCATAGCTTGTGCCAACAGCAGCCATCGAACACATATGCAGCATCTTTAAGAATTACATGCTTCAGCTTGGGATATATCTTCCTGATATTATCTAGCGAATAATGCTGATTAAAATAATCCTCAGGCTCATTAACCAAGTGTATAACTTCAACAGCAACAAAACCACCAATTTTATCAGATAGAGCAAACATCCGATCGATTTTTTTAATTTTACGAATTAATTCTGGATTAGAAATTCTGAACCCACCATAATCATCAACCTGATATCCACCGTAGTCAGAATAAGCGAGTGATTTAAGGTTAGGACTTTCAAGTTCAATGTCCAAATCTGGACCATCATACTCAAGCTCAGTAATCTGGTCTTCATACTTTTTCAAAATATCATTGAATATGTTAACATAAGGATATGGCATCCAGACTTGATTAATATAGAAGGCATTAATATTAGGAAGTTTTTCTTTTAGCATATCTGCCAACACTGGTTGTATAGTTGCAGCATCATAATGATAAACCTCATTAGGACATTCTACGTTTATCAAATGACATTCCCGGTTTGCTTCATAGCAAGCGCAAAGGCAAAACCTGTAACCATCCTCAGTCTCCTCAAATAGGTCATCACATTCTGGAGGTTTGTTCATAAATTCATCAACTCCTGGGCAGTTACTTTCGGTGGCGCCAACAAGTTCAATAATCCGCGCCATAACACAATTCCAGTTAGACTTGCCAACTACCAATTGTTTAACAATATTGCCATATCCACTGTCCAAAATAAGAGAAGCATTAGAAGGATATCTCTGCCCATCAACAGTCATACTCCAAAAAAACATGGTAGAATACAGCCGCTTTAAGCCAGCTTGGCGCCAAGAGGAGCAAACAGCTAGAAGTGGGAGGGCATTTTCCCATTCCTTCAGGCTTGTAGCTGCATTTTTAGTAGACCAGTAGATGATTCGATAAGCAATATCCATGTTGATAGGCGAAGAGTCCATTACTGCAAAATCAATGTATTGAAAGGCGCTGTAAAGTATTATAAATATCACAAAGATAAAGAAAAAGCTAAAAAAAACTACAAATGGTGCTTTTATAGCTATGGCTGCGCATTAGAATTGTTGAATAGAATTGCAAAATCAAGTTATTCCGCTAATCATATAGATTTCCTCGTAGCTGATTAATTAAAGAGAGTTATTGTTGCGCTTCTGTCCAACTGAACAGGAACACCTCGATTTTCAGGGAATTCAGGACTAATCGTGCTTATCACGGCGACTGAAACAGCTTTAAGTAAGGCTGTAAATAAATGCTCAAAAGATAGCTTGGCGCTAATAATACACAACAATAAAAAAATCTCAAAAACTGGCCCTTTATTATCCCAGGATGCCAACGACACCAGCATTAAGGAATTTTAGGAGCATTTTTAAACACAATTTCGTTTTATTCTCTTACAATAGCTTTTCTCCCCCCCTTTAGTTTTATTTCTGCCAACTTGAAAACGTAGCATTTGGATAAATGTAATCATAATCTTTATAAGCTTTTCTATTGGTTTATAATAAAATAAAACTGTTTTAAAGCAAACAGTAATTAGATGTAGGTTCAATAAAATACTCGAGAGAATCCCGGAATTGGAAGCGATTCCAGTCCCGAATCTGCAGAAGCATAGGGTTTTTGCGATCAGCTTAATAATCCACTGTTTACCGCATAGATATAGCATACATACTGTGGCTCGTGCAGCATGTTTACTACATAATATAGCTATTATTTTTAATTGTTGAGTAAATTTTATTGATTTCCAATGTGAATTGTTTACCAATATAACACCTATTAATTGTGTTAGTAGCTAGAAAACATATATTATTTACTCTTTAATATATATAACCTTTAGCTTTGGACACCTATTTTTATATATTTTTGCTAGATTACACTGATAAAATTTATCTTCGTTTACAGAAGTCAAATGTACTTCTTCAAGCGCATCGAAAGAAGCATTGGTTCCAACAAGATAAAAAATATCATTTTTCGCACTAACCTTGCGTAGTGACTCTGGGTAAGTAATAAACAAATGGTCTAGATCGCATTCAGTGTTACAAAAATACGATAAAATTTGGAGTTTGGGGCTTTCCAGTGTGATTCCCAATTCAGGGCCATTATAATTGAGCTCAGTAATCTGGTTTTCATATTTTTTCAAAATATCCTTAAAAAAGTTGGCATGAGTATTTGGCATCCATTCTTGAATTATATCAAAAGCACTGAGGTTGGGTAGCTTATTTTTTAACATATCTGCTAGCTTAAAATGTAAACTTATGGCATTATCATAATAAGCTTTATTGGGGCAACTTTTATCTACCAAGGCCGATTCCATTTCTATAAAATAGCAATCACAAATGCAATAGCCGTTAGCATCATAAGCAATTTCATTGTCACATTCTGACATGCCCTCCATAAATTCGTCAACTCCGGGGCAGTTACTTTCAGTAGCACCAACAAGCTTGATAATTGTCCAGGTAAAATATGTCCAGCAACATTCTTCAACTACCATGCGTTTAACAAGACCGCCATATCCATTGTCCAAAATAAGAGAAGCGTTAAATGAGAATACTTCAGCATCAACAGAATTATCGTAAATAAAATTAGAATACAGCCGCTTTAAGCCAGCTTGGCGCCAAGAGGAGCAAACAGCTAGAAGTGGGAGGGCATTTTTCCATTCCTTCAGGCTTGTAGCTGCATTTTTAGTAGACCAGTAGATGATTCGATAAGCAATATCCATGTTGATAGGCGAAGAGTCCATTGTTGCAAATCGATGTATTGAAAGGCGCTGTAAAATAAAATAACACAAGATAAAGAAAAAGCTAGAAAAAGCTCCAAATGGTGCTTTTATAGCTATGGCTGTGCATTGGGCTTTTTGAGTAGAATTACAAGATGAGTATCGATTTGCAGTCAAGCCCGAAATCCCATTTTGGATTTTCAGCGGTAATTTCGGTCTTCTACATCTTTGGGTACTTGTTCTGACGACCGCAGCATCATTATGAAACATAAGGATTTTCAGCAATTTGTGATTGCTGCTGGAGATCTCTGAAACTGAAAGCCGCTGCACCTAATAATCAGCGGTTATTCCACTAATTATATAGATTATTCTCGTAGCTGATCGATCCTTCCCCAAATGGATAAATCAGCAGGAGAATCGTATAGGAGTTCTGTACTCTTTTTTCTTATAGTCTTACCAAAACCACATTCCCCTTTAGTCTATTTCTTCTCTTTTTTTATTGGGATTACTCCCCATCCTTTAGTTTGTTTGTAGACTTTGCCGACCTACAAACTTTTCGGCCGTTTAGGATGAATAAATGCAATAATAATCATTATAAACACAAAATTATTATGTGATTCGATTAGACTGCGGAAAAAACTGAAAAACCATTTTCTTTCTTCTAAGCTATTTTTTTTTTAAATAATGACAACACGCAAAAGTACTCGGCTGGCAGCCAAGGCTGTTCTGTCTAAGCAGCTACAACCGACAGGAAAAGTTGTTAAGCGCAGCCCCAAGAAGCGCCAAAAGCCTGTTTCTACAGCCAAATTGCCGATATATACAACTAACAACGCAGCAGCTAGCACAGACACAGCAAATAGCAGATATAAGACCTTGGCAGATGCTGGCGAAATGGAAGCAGCACTAATCCACTTGAAAGCAGCAGATCCAGCGTTGGCTGTCATTATCGAGAGGACAACTGAGGAGTGTTCCATGTCGCTGCCTCGTGATGAAGACTCGGATTCCAGCTTTGTGTCTCTGTGCAAGTCGGTGATCTTTCAGCAGCTGGCTGGCAATGCTGCCCGAGCCATACTGCTAAAGTTCCTCAAAAAGTTTGGAACGCTCAAAGATAAGTCATTGGCTCCTTTGCTGGAAGACGACAGCAGCAAACAGCTGACACCAGCGCATTTTATATTTCCTAGTCCTCAGGAAGTGCTGTCCATGGACTATGCAGAACTGAAAGCCGTCGGATTGAGCCAGCGCAAGGCAGAGTATTTGCAAGCAGTGGCTGAGCGCTTTAACAACGGCACGCTTTCTGACAAGTTGCTGGTGGATATGTCGGATAGCCAAGTATCTGAGGCACTAGTGTCGATTCGTGGCATTGGACAGTGGACAGCCGATATGTTTATGATGTTTTTCTTGAAAAGGCCAAATGTTCTGCCAACGCTGGACTTGGCTGTGCGCAAGGCAATGTGCCACCACTTCAAGGTCCCCTTTGGCAAGCGCTTACCTACTCATAACCAGCTGGTCGACCTGGCGCATGCATGGGAGCCATACCGTTCAGTAGCAACATGGTACATGTGGAGGCTTGCTGGAACCATTACGCAAAAAGACTGAGGTTGCTCTTTTGTTTTGCATCAAAAGCTTCGAAATTATATAAGAGCACTATTTTGGTAATGGTAATCATCAAGTCTTTTCCAGCTAATATTACCTATAAAATAATGCAAATCTTTTTATCAACACAAAGAAAACAGCTGTAAGTCTAAATCTTTCCTTTTCTTTTCTGCTACCAATAGTTTTATATTAATATATTAAGCAGAATATGGCGCTATTAAATTATGATAGTCAAATACTCAAGTGCACAACTTATATAGGTAGCCTGAAAATATACACATAGACTAGTGTCATCTGCATATTGGCTCAGTCTACAAGCTGTAGGTATCCACACACGCAGCGAAGGAGACAATGTCCAGGTGCTGTATGTAAGTTCGGGCTGTATAGATGCATTGGGGTTTTCTCCTGAGTTTATTTTGGAGCATGGTGGGACCAGCTATATAGCAGATTCGTTTTCTGCCAGCGACTATACACATATTTACAAAAGCAAGCATTCAGACAACGATGACGATTCCAGCGTGTATATGCTCTATTTATACTTGCGCAATTCTGAAGATGTGCCTGTGCTGCATCAAATAATATCGTTTGTTTGCCAAAGCTGCGTAATATGCGTCAACCGAGTATATCCTGGCGCTGCTTTTACAAACCGTCGGGAACTGCAAGCGCTGGAATTGGATGGCAATATGCGCCAAATCAACGTCACCCGAGATAGACAGGCAATATTGGAAGCTGAGAGTCAGATTAACGCACAGAATCCAGCTGCTCAAAGGATCTATACATACGGTCAGCAGCCACGAGCAGTGGTGATATTAGAAAACGCAGTGCTGGCTGGCCCAGATCAAGAAGCTAGGCGACTTAGCGGATCTCTGGTCATTTTTGCTACCAACTCTATCAGCAGCCTAGTTGATGCTGACAACACTGATTTGGTGAATATTCCTTTTATGAAACTGGTCGCTCCAGAGGATGTAATTCACGTGGCAAAGTACTTGGCAAAAGTAGCCGGTTCTTCTAGCGTGCTTTTTGAAAAGTTTTCACTGCTAAAGCAGCCGCACGTACTGGAAGGAGGCGTAGCAGTTGCTGACGAGGGGAACAAGCGCATAGTGGTGGAGGCACTGGGGGCGTCGTCACGCGATGGTATTGTGCTGCTGTTGTGTAAGGTTAGGGAGGTGCCCGCTCCCCAGCACTGCACTGTTAGTAGTTACTTGCGCAGCATTGGCGTGGAAGCCAGCGATTCTGATTATGTTTCTTTGGCTGAGCTCATTTCAAGTGAGCCTGAAACCTCAGATGTGCCGGCTAATTGGGATCTGTTTCTTTAGCTATACGCATATATGCTTTGCATATATTAAACCTAGATTTTTTCTGGGTTTCCTTCAGCGCTTGTATTTATTACAAACAAAAAACTTTTCTGCATTTTTATTTGTTTGGGTAGTTTGGTTTGGTATGTATAAAAATCATCCGGTTATGAAATGTCAATCATACCTGTTAGAAAATATCGGACAAACTTTTGACAGTCCGCAGACCATGTTTGTCTTTTTTTTATCAGCGCATATGTCACCTTATTAATGTTTCCTATTTTTAGTGTGGCCAGTTTTTTTTTTCCCAATGGGCTTCTCAATAGTATAAAACGGAAGGGTGTGGGAGGCTTTCACTACTCTCTTTATCTTCTCAATCCCCTATTTTCTTCCTTTATGTCTTCGTCCAGCCTTCAAAGCTCCCGTACTGCAAACTATATTGGTAAGAGCCTTTTTCCATGCAACTCTGCTTTTAATTTGATATTTCTATTAAAGCATTATATGCTTTTTCCTATTAGCAATCCATACCAGCGATATTCCGACAAAAATACTTTATGTATCGTCAGGATGTCGTTTAGCGCTGGGATTCACACCCGAGTTTATCATCGAGCAAGGCGGAACACACTACATTGCCGATTCTTTTTCCGACACTGACTACTCAATGGTATTTGCAGAGCGTGAGCTCGATGACGACGAAGATGACTTGCAAGATGAGCCCAATGTGTTTATGATGTGGCTATATATTCACAATTCAGCCAATAAGCCCATACTGCACCGTATCTTAGCATTCAAGTGCGGCAGCTGTGTGGTATGTGTAAATACAGCCTTTTTAGATGCTCCATTTGACGACCACCATGAGCTTGAGGTGCAGGCTCTGGACGGAGCTATGCGCAAAATTAACATCTCTCAAGAACAAAAAAGAAAGCAGCAGCTACAGGCACTTAACTCTGCATCCAACAATTCCAGGCCAAAGCGGTACGCGCAAAGCAGGTTTGCTAAAGCTGCATTTGTGCTTGAAAACCCGTTTTCAATTATCATAGAAACCAGCGACGTCAAAAGTCGGCTCCACGGCCCATTAATAGCATTTGTCTCGGGCAGCGTGTCTAACCTAATCGACGCAGATATGTCTGATCTGCAGAGCTTTCCCTTTCTAAAGCTCGTTGCGCCTGAAGATGTTTTGCGAGTGAGCAAGTACCTGGAGGTTCTAGCTAGTTCAAAAGATGTGCAGTTTGAAAGGTTTTCTCTGCTGCAGCAGCCTCAGGTTTATAGCGGAGATATAGTTATGAGTGATCATGAAAACAAGAGGATTATTGTAGAAAGTCTGGGAGCAGCCGCGCATGATGGGATTATGCTTTTGCTTCGCAAGGTTGGTGTGAAGCCACCATCTCATTTAAAGGATGCCAGTCAAAAAAACAAGCCTATTTTAGCAAATGATAGCGACAGAGAGCAGATTTCATTGGCAGATTTAATATCTAGCGATTGTGAAACCAGCGAAGTTCCAGAATGGTGGTCTACACTAAATTGATTTGTAAAGCGCATTTGTAGATACTTTTTTGATCAAATTCTGGAGCAAACTAAATAACCATGCAAAATTAATAAAAAAAACTATGTTTGTCCTTGGTAGTATATTGTACAAGCTTTTTGCGAGATTTCAAAACACATATTCTCACAATATAGCTTGGCTTATTAAAAAGAAAAATTTCCTTTTAAAAACGTATTAATACATTGTTCATATTAATAAGACTTATGAAGAAACTAGACTAGCGAATATAAAAAGCCAATTTGTATGGAAAACTTTTGCGTTTACATTGTAAGTTTGAGCAAGTTTTCCTATTAAAATGTCGAACGGATGCTCTATACTGCTTTCAGAAAGTGAGGAGTTTACATGCACTATTCCATCCGACTTTGATGCACTTGTAAAAATAAGAGATATTCTATCTGAAGAACAGCTGAATATTTTGGAACAGTATGCTGACCTGGCACTTTACAGCATAAATTATAATGATTTTGGAATCGATGATGGTGATGAATATGAAGTGAGTAAAGTATTTATCTTGGACTCATGTATTAAAGATATTTTTGACCATGACATGAATGGCGTTCCGGTTATTAGGTTTGGAAATAAATCTATAGTGCATGTTAATTATAAACATGATGATAATGTTCTCAAGGTAATTGCGTGCAGCCATAATACAATCAATGATATATTACTGACTTATGCAGATAATTTCTCTGAATGCTCATTCAGGGTTAATGGAATTGACACGGATAACAAAGATATGCATTTAAGTGAATGTATGAACCAAGAAAACGTTATTAGCTTGACTATTATTGAAAACACGGGTTAGTTCTTAAATATAAGGTTTAATAAACTAAGGACCAGATAAAAAGTAAAATATAGCTGAAATGTAGCAATGCTAGCAAAACGAATAATGGAATTCTACTGATAGGATTTTCTCCTTGATAAGCCAAAACAGCCTCAAGCAGTAGATCATAAACTATGGCTAACCTGCTACTCTTTCTTTTTTTACGTGGCAGCTTGAATTTATATGCGGCTTTATATCTCTCAATGCTTTTATTAAATTGCCCCTTTGTTGAAAAAGCTAAATCAAGTTTATTGGCCAAATTCTAACTTTTAGTCATAAAGGGCTATGCACTTATGGAAACTACGCTTGCCGTAATACGCATACTTAAGCCATAAAAACTCCTATATCAGCTTGCTAAAAGCTATAATACTTAAATGGAATCTGCCGATTATTGTTTCAAATCATTCCACAGAGTCCTTTTCCTTTACAATTATATCTAACTCATCGCTCCCAAATTCATAAAATCCTTTGTAAGGATCACAAACTGACCCGTCAATTATAGCTTCACAATAGTCAATAGTTTCACCACAAAGAACAATTGCATCTTCAGCCGTGTTATTTGAAGTCAATATCACTCTACGCACCTCATCTATGAAGCTTATATAAACTTTAACTTTGTTGCCAAATGTGAATTCTGCGGATTCCTTTCCCGCCCGTGAAAATATTTCACCTACTGTACTCTCTAGTGTAAAAATATTATCACTATTGTATTCTTCAGAAGGTTCAATTTCTTCTTCAGCTTCATAGTAGAAAGCTAGATCATTATAACCACTAATAGAATCTCGAACTTCATCAGTAAGTATATCATTTAAAGTTTTATCGGCACAATTTGGGTATGGTATCTCCAATACATACTCTTCCGAGCCTTGTCCCCAGAGCATTATTTCATATATTTTAGAAGTTATTCCTGGCATGGTTAATAAATTGGATAGTTATTCAGAAAAATAAACTTTTCTATCAGGATATTTATATCTGTTCATCAATATGCTCTTAAGATGTCTCTCAGAGTATTCTTTAATTTATAAAAGCAATATAGTATATTATATAATATAATACTTAATCCGCAGCCTGCTATATTTTCTTTTAAGCAAAGACTTTCTACAGATTTCCTCTTATATTGTAATATAAAATTGTTTTCCACGGTTTATTAATATATATATTATCCATGATAAACGGCTTAACAGCTATAGTACGTAAGGATTCTGCAAATAATCAAGAGTTAGTCGTTCCTTCAATATTTGACCACTCTGTAAAGCTTGTAATCTTTCTAAATAAAAACTTTCCAAATATCTATGATGGATCTATAATTGTTTGGAGCAATGCTATTAAGTTAGCAAATGGGGATTGGGCTAAAATATTTAGAATACAAGAAAAATAACACCAAAGGATATTTTAATTTGTCAGCTAATAAACATTTGCACAATGAATTCAGACTTATCCTATGTAGGTGCTGGGACCAAAGTTACTCTTCGCAAAGCAGGTTACATACTGAAAAACATTCACTCTAGTAGATGAAGACGATGGTGTATTAATGATATATAATCATTTAGGCATTGCAGAAATTTATAGTGAAAAAGGAATAGTACCATTGGATATGCACTTGAGTGGTTCATCCACTGGCAAGGAAATTATGTTGTATGCATACGACCCTAGTATTGTATATTTGCAAACCTAGTTTATGCTGGCTTCATTTAAACGTATAGCATAGCTCACTCTAGTTTTTCTTTGTGAGGATTTTACTAACCCCAGTGCCTTAATAGAAATACCTCTTAAAATATTTCACTTTGTTTATTCATAGCACAAATAATATACAAGTAGCATCTAGTTATTAGCTGCCCTTGTGCAAATTTCCTGGAATATATTGTATTTTTGGCTAGTATTGTTATATGATTAAAAGGGGGCAAGGATTATAGCCCGATGAAATATGCCCTTTAATCAGAGTTTAGGCTATATTATATATTGTAACAGCCATGGAGGAGCTTTTGAGGGAAATAAAGATTTTTATTCTAACAAGTATTGCAGAAAGTGCAAATTAAAATGGCAAATTTTTATTTTGGCCCATATTTGTTTTAAAGAGTAAAGCAAACAAATAGTGGATGTGATGCAACCCTTCTAGGAAACAAAGAGACTTTACATTCAAAGGTGGGGATATAATTCCTATGAGCAATGCTCCTACATTTTTCTTTTAGCTTAAAAAGCTTTTCTTTCTTTCTTCCTTTGAATAGCATAAATAAAAGGATATTTTCCGCTGGGCTTTTAAAATCCTTTAGAAAGGTGAGCAAAGGAAACACAATTGTCTTTTATGCTGTCTTTAAAATATGAATGGCATGGCACAGCTAAGTGTCTACATAGTTTACTTTATTGAGCTATGGCAGTAAAAATTATAGCAAGGCAACAGGATATAAAAGCAAAGTTTTTCTCTTTTGAAACGGCAATACTACTTTATTTCTACAGATTTTTCTTTTAAGCTATAGCAATTATGGTCGATTTTACTAATGTTACATTTTATAGCCCTGATATTGAAGCTGAACTTTGTAATGATGGCTTTAATCAGGCTGACCAGCAATTGCACTAGAAAGTTATTTAAAGAACGTTTCAGGATGCAAAAGCGATTATAATGATTATAATTGCATTTATTCATCCTAAACGGCCGAAAAGTTTGTAGGTCGGCAAAGTCTACAAACAAACTAAAGGAAGGGGAGTAATCCCAGTAAAGAAGAGAAGTAAAGAAATAGCCTAAAGGGAAATGTGGTTTGGGTGGGACTATAAGAAAAAAGAGCCCAGTAATTCTACACGAGTCTCTTGCTGATTTATCCATTTGAAGAAGGATTAATCAGTTGCAAGGATAATCTATATAATTAGTGGAACAACCACTGATTATAATGATTATATTGTTAGTAAGCAAGCAATTATAGAGTTCCTAGATGATTATGGCCATGAAAACAAAATATTTCTTTTTGTAGGCAAAAAGATCAGTGTTACAATAGAAAAAGGCGGATATAAAGTTGAGGAAATTTATACTTCAGAACATATGGTTGACAATATACAATATGACTGAAATATTGATGGCTATTATGAACTCAAAGTTAGTGATGAAGTTGTAGATAATGACATGTTTTTGAAGGAATTAGAAACTGGCAGCGAAATCAAAATTGTTGCCAACAGAATGAACTAGGAGAGGTTTTATTTGAAGTTTAATTGGCGAATCATGCTACGAGTTTTGGGAAATAGCAACGCTATTGTAATTTAATCAGTATAAAATATAAACTAGGCATTTTGCAAGGGAAGGGATGTCATTACAGATTTTTCCGCATGTAAAGTGTAAAGCAGTTGCTTTGTTTTCCAAAATTATATGGCGGATTACTACATTGGAAAAAAAATCGTCTGCATGGCTCAAATAACTTGTAATAATCTTTTTTTTAATTGTACAAGTCCAATAAATAGTATAAAAGCAGCGCTAGATAAGGACTTTTCTATTTTATCTAAAAAAATACTCGATAATTTCTATATTTTATTTCGTAGATTAATACACAATGAAGCTAATTGCAATTGCAGCAAGCGTGATAGGAGTGCTAGCATTAGAGGCCAAGAGCCATCCAGTTCCAGATGTTCAAGCTGGATGCGCAGAAAGTGGACATGGCACACAAGGCATACATAAACGGGAAATACCATATGGAGGAATCATATCGTTTGGTAATTCACAAGCCAATATCCAAGCCCTTCAGCCTCAATCTAAACCATGTCCTGAAAAAGTAGCAAAGTCGGGAACTTCACGCGGATCGCTCTTGGGCTTAGTAGATATTGATTTGGGTGTGCATCTATAAGTAACAGTCTTTAGTTTTTCAAATTGTGAACATTTTTCTATACAAACTTTCTAAGTAGTCAATTTAAAGAGTGGTCTTTGATGGTAACTAAAAGCAAGCTTGGAACAAAGCATAAAAAAATATGGAAGAGGCGGTAGCTGTAGGATAGCACTTTTATAAAATAATATTGATACTGGGAGTAGTCAGTAGTGATGAAGCGGAGAAAATGCTGTCTATTAACAGAGGCGCTGATGGTACCATCTTCCGCTCAGTAGAGGCATGCCATATGCGCGTGTTTTGTCAACAGGCTGCATTGTCAGGCACTTTCCTGCTGGGTCAAATAGTCAGACCCTTGACAAACTGTGAATGAGCTGTCAGCTCAGCAATGCGCCTATAGGCGCGCATGTTCCAGATCAGTGCCCAGCTGTTCAGTCCACAGCTCGTTAAAAATTGGTTATCCAAAGACCATGCAATATTACATATATTGGATGCATGGCTGGTAAGCCGCCGTACTAATCGTTATATCCCTGTGCCCCCGCTGAGGCTGCTTGCACCAAAATCAGCACCATCATGTCGTCAGCTCCTGTTGCCAGTTGCTGCTGCCGCTGCTGCCCATGGGCAAATCTCACGCTTATGAACGCTCTTCCACTGTGTGCTGCCAGCGTGGCCAGCAATCGTGGCTTCTCATTGGTGGACGCTGTACGGATGTTCCGTAGCCGTGCTTTATTGTCCACTCACCTGTGGCCAGTTTGGTTGCTGCCTGTGTCAAAGTCCACCGTGGATATCACTCGCTATCTGCGTCATGATGGCTTGGTGATTCAGAGCATCCTTTATAAATGAATAAAATCGGTTATATGCTAAATACACTTAGTGGAAAAATCTTTTTTTTTTTTTGCAAACTATTCACTGTGTCCAATCATCGTTTCTTGTTGCAATGGAATTATGGAATCTTTTCGTTTGGAACATTCTACTTGGAAACTTTCTTTCTTGTTTTTTTTTGTAATCTCTCTATTTTATCAGTAGAATCTTCGAACGTGGAACATTCTGTTCAGAAAAATCCAGGAATAGGAAAAAAAAATTATATGGAATCCCGCTCTTATCCCCCACTTCTTTTTTTCTTTCCAAATATTTTCTCCTTTTTTCATAAACGCTTTTTATTCTCTAGAAATATTCTGAATAATGTCCCAACAGTCACCCATACAAAGTAATTCTGAAAGCAGTGGCGAGTTGGCGCAGCAGCAGCAGCAGCAACCTATTCGCTTACCACCACTTTCTTCTTTGATAAAGGGCGCTGAACAGCATGAAGACGACTTTCGGCGACCAGCAGCACACCGCCATAATATACCACACAGCTACCAAAGTTCCTATCCTTCGTACAGTAGACCGTCTTCTACCCGTGCTTTATCATATAGACATACAATGCCAAGCCCACCGCACTACTACCAGACACGTGCTCCCACTATGCCGCTGCATCAGTCTACAGCCGTTGACCGAGCCAGTCGCTACTTTCCTGTACCACAGCATCAGCATCAGCAGCAGGCGAAAGATGTGACGTCGCCAGTGTTACGATGGAAACCGCTTCCACAAAGCAGCGCTGAGCGTATATCAGCGCATGAATCTCGGCTAATGTCGGCAGCCCAAAAGGCTGCCGCGGTAAAGGCAGCATCAGCAGCCGTAGCATCGATGACCAAGCGGGTAGGCCGGCAGCCCAAGCGGCCATTTTACACAACAGCTGCTGCAAGCGCATCTGGTATGATGATGACGGCAGCCGAAAGAGCTGCAGAGATAAAGCTCCATCTCAGAAACGAACCGGCTCCTAAGCGGAATCGCACGTCTACGGCGAGCGCAAGTAGTGCTGATGGCAAGCAGCACAAAAAAAGCAATAGCAGCATGTCGTCAGCTGGTAGTGTGGGGCCTATGACGTGTGTAAACTGTGAAACGACCAAAACTCCGCTATGGCGTCGTGATCCGCGCGGTCAGCCCATTTGCAACGCTTGTGGATTGTACCTTAAATCGTATGGCCGGATGCGGCCATTATCGCTTAAACGTTCTCAGCAGCGACAACAGCAGCAGGCAGAAGCTGAAGCGGATCCAATTTCTGGTAGAAGCAACAGTACCAACGGTGATCACGCTTGTTCTAGTGATCACAGTAAGCAGACATGTCCCGGAAATGGCAGCTGCAATGGAATGGGCGGCAAACCTTCATGCAACGGATGTCCGTCGTTTAACCAGAAGCATTTGCCTCACACTACACGAGCCATTGGCGTTGCTACGCCTGATGGGGGTGTGCGTAGATTGACTGCCGCTGAGCGTGCAGCGGCCATTGCCAACGGTGCTGCAACAGATGAGCACGGCAATATTGTCGGGCCCATACCTGAGAGTGCCATTGGTCCAGGACGCATTCCAGTGCACGTAGCCGAGGCCATTCGTGCGTCAGTATCCACTGCAGGTACATCTTCGCCGGAATCAACTGCAGCTAGCAAATCTCAACAGCAACCCGTATGTTTCAATTGTGGCACTGATTACACGCCGTTGTGGCGCCGCGATAGTGATGGCCATCTTGCTTGCAATGCTTGCGGTTTGTATTTTAAGCTGCATGGCCGGCACCGGCCTATATCAATGAAACGTGACGCTATTAAACGTCGTCGCCGTGGTGCTGCAACCAACATGTTGATGGAGAAGAATAACGTTGCTAATAACGACCAAGCTGCTGCTGCTGCTACAAAAGAGCCTTTAGGTCTGGAAGAGTCCCCTAGCGTGAGCCCATCTCCATCATTGCCTTTGCCGCAAGAAGCAGCTCAACTGCAGCCTGTACCCTCAGCACCACCTGGATATAAACTGACTTCTTTATCAGACGACAAGGGGGCGGAAGAATTACCTGCCATTCCATCGGATCCAGCAGATGTACAGCGTTGCCGTGAGGAATTGCAGCGGGAATGTACACGGCTACAAAAGTTATTAGAGAAATCGACATCTCTGTTGGCATCCTTGAACAAAGCAGCAGAATCTGATGCCGAGATGCAACCAAAAAAGCCATAAATATTTTCAAATAGGTTTTTTTTGTATCTCGTTGTCTCTTATATTTCCAATATGATAGATGTTTTTTCAGGTAAAATGTATAATAAAACAAATAATCAGTGGTTGTTCCACTAATTATATAGATTATCCTTGCAACTGACTAATCCTTCTTCAAATGGATAAATCAGCAAGAGACTCGTGCAGAATTACTAGGCCCTTTTTTCTTATAGTCCCACCCAAACCACATTTCCCTTTAGGCTATTTCTTTACTTCTCTTCTTTACCGGGATTACTCCCCTCCTTTAGTTTGTTTGTAGACTTTGCCGACCTACAAACTTTTTGGCCGGTTGGGATGAATAAATGCAATTATAATCATTATAAATAAACGATGTGGCTTGTAATGAAATAAAGTTTTATACTGTGATCAGCACTCGATAAATGCTGACCAAGGGATATACTGATATGGCAGCAAGTGCTAGCAATGCCAAATCTATTATAACTATCTGTACCATCAAGCACAACGTATTGCCCAGCATGGTAGATAAGGCTGCCAGTATGCTGGCTTTGCAACCCATCTGCAGCTTCTGGCATGTCAAATAAGCTACTGCTACTATAATAATGCCAAATACGCTCATATAGACCCGCATCAAAGTATAGTTTACTTACTCAGGATATAAATGGCCACTAGAAAAAGTAAATTTGCCAGTGTGGCCAGCTCAGTACTGTGCCAGCGCTATCATAAGCTTGCAAAGTGGTGGATGGACATCACGAATAAATGCGTGGTTAAGATAAACAGTGCCTGTTCTCCCAAGGTGCGATTCGTCACTGGTAACTCAATTTGGGCACCCGATATTCCATAGCCAAACAATACTAGCAAATGTTGTCAGTAAACAGCATATAAATATGTCTAAAGTGGTTTGTTGCTTATGTGGCCCTGAGCTGGTTGAACATGCTTTATAAACTGGTAATTGGCGCTTGGTAACCATTCTTGTAATTTAGAAATATACACAGAGAAAGAGAAAGAGACAGTTGGCTGACATTATTTTAGCCATTCAAAACACTGGAGCGTTATTTTTTATATCAATGATCCTGGCGTTGTATTGATCTTCTAAAAAAATAATAGTGATTTGTTTTTGGCAATAAGGTGGCAGTGCGTTTATCTAAAATGCTTTCTTCCTCCTTTCCTTGCGCTCTCACTAATCAATTTATAAAAATGACCAACGTAGCGCAGTTGACAAAATACTTTTGTCACTGTCACCACAACCACAGCTGTTTCTATTAGAGTCTATCGATATAGCTGATCCGTGGCAGTATGAGCTGGTCGAGTGCTACCAAACGCTAGCATCGTTTGTTACAGGCAAATCGCAAATAGAGATTCATGATGCGCTGCAGCAAAAGCGTCCGAGAGCATGCACAGCCATAGTGAGCTAGTAAAGGGGCTACTATATGGTATTTTAAGCAATCCAAGCAATGCCAGTACGATAAGCGTCTAAACAGAGCATAGATATTTGGTATATGCGTATTAAACATATTGGTACTGTAGCTATTTCGCTATCTAAGCATTGTTTCACGAGATGGATCTGCTTATACACTAAGCCGATTGCAGCTATTGGTTGCATCGCACAAGTTTGCTCGAATCCGCCCCGAAGTACTTATACAGCTGTTTTGGCTATTAAGCGAGCTGATTAATGTGCATGGTTTGGACCAAGTTGTTTTATCGCTGACTCGGC
>JANBUW010000059.1:2944-32954 GCA_027579605.1 Coemansia brasiliensis | reverse complement strand
GAAGGAGCAGCAGCAGCAGCTGGAGCAAGAGGCAGAGCCAGAGGCTGTAGAGGCCGTTCCGGCTGCTTCCCAGTGGGTGGAAGCCTCTGAGGGTGACTGGGCAACTGGCGAAGGCACGGCACCAGCTGCTGACTGGGCTGCTGAGGGCGCTGCAAACTCGGGCTGGGCCAACTAAAAAGATCATCAGAACAGTCTTTGTTAGAAATTTATAAATTAGGTTTTTTTCACCCATAACTACAAGTGGTTTGTGCAGTTGAAAGTATTTGAAAATTTTTTCTGTTCCATTATTTTAGGCATATTTGTACATTTGATCGAAACATGGCACAGGGAGCAGGGTTGAAAAAGAAGACGATAATCAAATCGTCTTCAGCTGGCGGTTCAAAGAAGGCCACGATGAAGAGAGGGCGAGTAGTCAAAGCAGCAAAGAAGCAATCGACAATAAAGCAAGAAAAATTGCGCAAAAAGCTATCTGCTGGCATAACAAATACACTTGAGCAAGCCATGGCTGCCAAGGCAGGCGCAGTTGGCAAGCTCACCATCATGAAAGATGCGCAAAAAAAGGGCAAGAATATGGAAGTGAAAAAGCGCAAATACTAGTTTATTAATAATAGAAAATTTATCATGGAAGCGAGATTGTTGAAGCAGAGCTGTCCTCGTTCTCTTTAGGCGGATTATCAAATGAACGTAAACTGTGTGCGGCTGACGATGTCCGTGAAGCAGTGCGCCGTGGGAGTGGAGGAATTAGGTCTGAGATGTTGCCTGTGGAAATGGGTTCATGGGCGTAATTGGGATCTAGAGATTCTAGCCGCTGCTCCAGCCGCTGGCTCAGATGGAACTGGGCTTTAACTTGGACCCGCAAAGCCCGGCGCTCAGCCTGCAGATGCTCAATTAGCGACCGGTGGCTGTCATTTTCATTCAATGCCTTGACCAGTTGCCGTTTGTAGTCATCTTTAGACATCTCCACCGCCTGCCGCAGCCGAACCGCCTGCGCAAGCTCGTCACGCAGCCGGTCTAGTTCCTGCTGGATATTGTTGTGAGCATCACGTAGTGTACTCAAATCGCTTTTGTAATTTTCCAGAGTTCGGCGGCAGGATCGCAGCTCAGAAGAATTCTGCTTGTGCAAAAGACGATATTCATCGCAGCGCCGGGTTAGATCGCCAAGCTTATGGTCTCGCTCATCCAGCTGCTTTTTCAATGAGGCCACTTCAGAAACAGCCTGTTTAAGGCTACGATCCAGCTTGCGATGCTGCTCTACCAGCTGCTTATATTCGCCTAAAGTAGCATCATACTGGGCTTTGCGTGCATCTGCAGTTTCACGCGCATCAGTAGCATCGAAGCGAGCTGATTGCATTTGAGCTTCCAGCTCTGTGATTTTACGCTGGCTTTGTTGCAGCTGGTCTTTGAGCTGAGCAATCTCACGTTCGCGACTCTGTGCCAGTTCTCGGAATGCTGATGAGTCTGCTGCTTGCTGCTGCAACTCTGACAATTGTGACTCCAACCGAGCAATCCTGTCGGCACTAGTTTTCTGTGCTTCTTCCAGTTGCTGACGCAAGGATGATTCAGTGCTTCTGGCTTGCTCGCGTGCCTGTCGTGCATCGGAGTTGCCTGATTGAAGCAGGTCTTGCAGCTGGTCGCGAGTTTGGGCATATAATGACTTTATATTGGAACACTCAGCACGCAGCCGTTTCACTTCTGCGTCATTGTCTGGGCTTGAAACTGCAGGCGACGCAGGACTGATTATAGCTGGCTGATCTGAAAGCCGCACACGCTCGTTTTCTGTCTGCACCCAGCGCTTGCGCAGCTCTTCTTTTTCCTTATGAAACTGCTCGCGCTGCTCTTTGTTCTCGCGTTCCAGAGTCTCTGCACGCTCATGCAGATAATCAATCTGGTCATTAAGACGTGCGACGGTGTTTTGGAAATCGTCGCCAGACCTTATAGAGTTTTCAGTGCCTTTGAACTCGCTATTTAGCCGTAAAATTTCTAAATCACGCTCCTTGACTTCCAAGCGCGCAGCATTTAGCTCAGAGCTTGTGGTTTGTAGCTTGGTTTCGAGAATTTCGATTTCTTCTTCCAGCGCATTTATCCGACGAGAACTTAAATCGACTAGATCGACAATGGCTGGCTGCGGTGGCTCCGGTGCAACTGAAGCACGTTCTACAGGCAGGGGCTGTCGATTCAGCACAATTTGGGGGATGCGGCCCCCAGGGTCCTGTTCATCAATGACTGCTTGTAAGCGCTTTTGGCACTCGTCAAACCGTCGCATATTTTCCGAGTTTTCTGCTCGTATGCGCAGATTTTCCAGCTTCAAGTCATCAGCCGCTTTTGCTGTTTTATATGCTTCAGTGCGTGCTTCTCGCCGCAGCTTGTCTAGCTCTCGAGTATAGTTTAAGACTTCTGTTCGCATGCTGTTGTTTTCTGTGCGCAAGGCATGCAGCTCGCTCCTCAGTTTTTCATTACCGGCACGGCTAGTCCGTTCTTCGCGCTCAAGTTTTACATTGCTTTCTTCTAGCTCCTTTACTCGGTCCAACGATGCTTGCATGTCCTTGAGCAGCATGCTCACTAGCTGGACACCATCCTCTGGCAGCGGTTGCGAATAGCCTAACAGATACAGCTGCCGCTGCAACTGCGTGTAATTAGCGGCAATGCTCATGAGAATAAACACTAATATGGCACCGAGTGATAAAACTGGGGAATGTAAACAAAAAGCCTATTATAAACACAACTCGATTTTTTGCAAGAATGACTCGGCTTGTACGGTTCAACTGCTTTTTGCTTCAAATTACCAAATTTTGTATATACCTATAATGTCGTGGTACCACATTCTGGGACTGTACTTGACGGTGGTGTTGGGGCTGATTGTCCTGGTCATTGTGCAGGCACACGGAGCATTCAAGTCGTTGAGTGTTCGAAGACGGAGCGAGGGGAAGCATTCAATTTGGATGCAAATCTGGCGCTGGCTTCGATATGTGGCGCGATGCGGACGAAGACGCAAGAAGCGTGCAAAACCTACAGACGACCGGCGGGAAGAACGACGGGCATTACGTCGACAGCTACGTGAAGAGGCGGAAGAGTGGCTGTCAGAGTGGATAGAAAAGTTTGTTGAGCTGGGCGATGACTTGCTTGAAGCAGAATTTGATGATGATGAAGAGGACGAGTTCTTTTTAGGCTATGAGCAAGGTTCTGGGGACGAAGACAGCGATGTTGAAGGCGTAAATGCAGCAGACTCAAGCGACGAGCGCCAAGTTGTATATGGGCTGGTCAATACAGGCAACTCGTGCTTTTTCAACTCGGTACTTCAGGCGCTGGCGTCAGCAGAATACTTGCAGAACTACCTAAGCAGTATTCTGGAGCGTATGGATGAAATCAACGACACATTTGATGGAAACATTGTGTCTATGCCGCTGACAGAGGCACTATGGGAAACTCTAACCGACCTCAATGCGGTTGTCAGTCGGGACTCAGCATTTCAGCCATTTGCTGTAATGGCAGCGCTGGGGTCGCGGCAGCTGAATGATCGGGAGCAGCAGGATGCACAGGAAGCGTTTCAGTTAATATCTACCGCTCTGTCAGACGAGCGTCAGTTGTTCTCTAATCTACAGATTCCCTCTCTACTCAACGCTGAGCTGCTTTCGATACTGTCTGAAACTGACGAGCGAAAGACACATATTTTGGCTGTGCCCCGCGGACTGGAATGTGCCGGGTCAAAGGGCCTTTCCCGGGTAAAGGCGCTGATGAAGCTGGCTACGCTGGCAGGGTTGCCAACTGAAGGACAAAGCCTCACATTCGGTCGTCGGCCAATTCTGCAAAATCCATTTACTGGCTTGAAAGCCAGTCGCCTGTCATGCGTAAATTGCGGCTATACTGAAGCTGTGCGACACTTTGCATTTGACAATATCTCGCTGTCTTTGCCGCTGGCAGCTACTTGTACATTGGATCAGGTTTTGCGTAGATACGTATCTATGGAAAAGCTCTATGACTGTCCCTGCCGCAAATGCACACTGAGCCAGACTCTGCGTGAACTGATTCAAGAGATAAAGTGTGCCACCGACTGGTTAAACGAGCATTCTGAGTACGACATTGAGGGTATCTGCGATGTCGAAAGAACAGAGAAGGAGAAACGCCGATCAGCACGCGCGGTGGCTGTGTGGAAGCGGATAGTTTTAGAAGGCAGTGATTACGTTGAATCGTCTACATCTGAGTCTGAGTATGAGCAGGATGACATTTCCAATGATTCCATAGAGTCATATCCTGTTAACCCGGTCAATCAGCTGGTAAAGCAGCCACGTGCCTTGCCACCACCACATCTTGCAAACGTTCCAGATATTATCAAGCAGCTTCGAACAGATGCGAACGAAGTGGCTTCAGCGCTGCGCTACAACGTGCAACGCTCATTGCCAGGGGTCACATTGCGCTCACCGCCTAACCCACTAAGTACTAAGCAGGAGGTATTTGCCAAGCTGCCGCCCTGCCTTTGCTTGCATCTTTCGCGGTCTACATTTACACCCGATGGCTATACAGTCAAAAACCCCTGCCATGTGCGGTTTCCCGAGTATCTGGACTTCTCACCTTACACTACCACAGGTAATTTGCGGGTAGAGCCCGAAGCATCGATGATCGACCAGGCAATAGACGATTCCAAAGCCAGGCTTGGCGGTGGTACTTTGGCTGTGGCTGGCCGAGCTGGCGGTTATTCAAATAGACGTATGCGGGATGCGCTGGAAGCACTAGGCCCTGATGCAAATGTTCACAACTGCTACCGGCTTCAAGCAGTAGTTGTGCATATTGGCTCGCACTCGTATGGGCATTTTATAACCTATCGCCGCAAGCCACGGCCACCCATGCGTTCAGGAGTCAATACACCAAGATATCGCAGTGGATCGGTAGTTTCGATGCCAGCACACAGCTCCACTCCTAGTAGTCAAGTTCTGGAGAAGCGCTATGCCTCGGCAACTCCACAAACCCCCAGCGAGTCTAGTGACGGAATGCGCAAACGACGTATTGTTGGTGGTAATGCCAGCAGCTACGCAACTAGCACAGCCAGCGAGGCAAGCGAAGGCGGAGAGTTTTTCACCCCCCCAGCTCAACCCACTCGGCCCAAACGTTCATGGCGAGTCACCGATGCCATGACGGCTGAATGGTACCTGATATCTGATGAAGATGTGCAGGCAGTAACGCTTGCTGAGGTTTTGAATGCAAACCCGTATCTGCTTATATATGAGCGCATAGATGGTCCACAAACGCAGGGCTATGCAGGCACGCCAGGTATTATTCCATCGCTGTCAAACTTGCGCAATCTAGCCAGACGGTCGACAAGCGTGCAGTTTCCGGGGCAAGGCAGCTCGGGCTTGCAGAACGAGACTATGGATGCACTGGCTAGCCCAGTTTCTGAAAGTGACGAGACATTGCCGGCGGTGAAAAGCAGTACTGAGATTAAACGAACCGAGTCTAGTCCAGAAAACTTGGCTGTTTCGATCTAAATGTGATATCCACCCATAGAATGCAATTTCAAGCTGATCATAAATAATAATGATTGTTTGTTTCTCTAGTACAACAGAAAACAAAAAAAAAACTTGCGTCATGTCAACCTCTCAGTTACTTCCACTAGGTAATGTTTTTGGAATAAAATCATGTTTTTTGTTGTTGAAAGGCACTTTTGCTGATATTTAGTTTGTAGAACTTATTGACAAGTGCATCGGGTCGCGGATTTGGGTCATGATGAAGTCGGAAAAGGAGTTTGTAGGAACATTGCTTGGATTTGACGACTATGTTAGTACGTAGCAGAAACCCTATGTGCAATATGTAGTTATGCCAGAATACACATTACTAACATACAAATATCGAGTAGATATGGTGCTAGAAAATGTCACCGAGTAGTAAGTAGTAAAAAATAGTTGCAGAATAAGCTATGCTGTGCTTAAATAGTTTGCATGTAGTGAAACTCGGGGCAAATCGACTCAAGTCAACACACTAAAGCAGATTCTGCTCAATGGCAATAACATCTGTATGCTAGTTCCTGGCGGCGAAGGACCAGCCGTTCAATAAAAATTTATTATTACCCTTAATATTAATATTTATAATGTGACATGACCAGCAATGTACCACTGCGCACATGCGCCCGAAGTCTCAACTACATAGATTTTGTTTGTTTTGAACGATACCTGAGCCATATCCGTTGGCAGCATGGCACGCACTTGTCTCTGTAGCGAATTTAGCTTTTCAGTGTCGTATTCGCCATAAACCAGACTGACATGTGGGCGGTATGGCGACTGGCTAGCTGCTGCCCAGTGCTTACAGGCAATGCTGTTAGCATCGACGAGAGGCCCACGCATTTCTTCCAGGAACAAACAGTGGTGGAATCTGTGGCCAGTACCTACATCTACGATATTAACAGAAAGGTCAGTAAACTCGTGCTCGCGCAGCTTGTTGGCGTATTCGACGACCTGATCCAAAGCTTCCTTGTCAGTGTCGGCTCTAATGGGAGAAAAAAGCGTGAGATGGGGAGAGAACTGCGGAGAATTTATTGATTGTGCAAATTGGTTGATAATGGACGAGATAAACGAAAAGGCAGTCGAGTCTTGCGATGGACATAGCCATAGTGAATATTTTTTACTCATAGCAAATAAAATAAAAAAGAGGGAAGCAAAAAAAAAAAAACTACAAAATTTCATCTAAAAACGCTTCCAACTCATCTACAGACTGCGCAGGCTTGGCCGATTGCTGTGGTTTTGGCACTACAGATGATGGTATGGTAGCAGCAGCAGTTGTGGTTATTGTAGATGGGCGCTGAATTGAAACAGATGGCTTGGTGGCTGATGGTTGCTGCTTTTGGGTTTCTGGCTTGGTGCCAGGTAGCGGTTGAGCATTTTGCTTATTTATTAGCTTGCTGCTGCTGATTCCTGGAGCCAAATCAGCTGCATTCAGCTTGAAACTATTACCTGGGGCGCTGATTTGCCTTGTTGGTTTTTGCTGCGAACAAGACTGCAAATTGGACTTTGCAGTATTAGCTAGCACATTAGATACGCCTTCTGGTATAGCAGCTTTCTCGCTAGCACCGATTAGTTTACGCAGAGGCGTAGATGCAGCAACATCTACCAACCCATCCCAGTCAACATCGAGCAAGCTATTCCATATTTCTTCATTGTATGTATCTATGTCAGCAAAGACGGTTTCGGCACGAAGCTGAAAGTACGCTGCAGATTGGCCGGAAGAAGCCCTTTGAGATTTCTCTTCCAAATGCGCTAAAAACTCTTGAACATATTCATCTTCTTTTGCCTCTGCAGCTTCGAGACTGTCCATGGGCGTGCCATCGTCGTCACCTTCTTCTTCTTCTTCGCCTTGTCTATATCTCCACGAGTTATCCTGTATTTTTCGACGCGAGTATTTGCTGCCTCGATGTTGGCTGGTATTTGTTTCTGTTGTATCTGCTGTGGGCGGAGGCTGACGTTCTGGGACTTCATTCTTTTTCTGTGCAGATTTATGGGCTGCTTGGTATCTGCGGCTGGCCTTTTGTTTGTATGGATCTGGTCGCATTGCTGTTTATTCACAGTAGATAAAAAATTATTGAGAAATGATGAACTAGCGCATAAAGCAAATATGCTTCTATATGCCTTGGCTTTTGGGAGCTAGATCACATGCAGATAATCAGGTGGCTAGTTTTGGCCAGTGAACATGGATACAAGCAAGCCAACAAGCAAAGCCAGGGTGGCCGCAGCGCAAGCACCGACCATAGAGCGCGACACGGGGAACTTGCCCTTAGTCATCAAAAACTGCGAGCGGAAATAGCGGTACAATCCTATAAACACAAACAGCATTCCCAGAGCAACAAATGACACGCCCAGAACCTTGCCCGCCAGCGGGTCGCTGGATGATTCGTCGGAGGAATCGGGATTACGTCCCAAATCCATTGACACTCGATAGAGCTGGCGAATGGCCACCCCGACCGTCACCATTGACAGCGACGTACGAATCCATGCCAAATACGTGCGTTCGTTTGCTATAAACCCCATCAGCTATTAATTGATGTGTTTTATGTACGAGCGTGCAGATAGACTTACCTAGGTGGTCCCGAGCAACGCTGCCCTTGTTTTCAAGTTTGAGCGATAGATAGTCAACAACTCTGCCCATATTATTAGCAGCTATAGGCAGAAGAATACAGAGATAAAGAAAAAAGGATGAATGCGATTAAGGGGCCAGCCACAACTCTCAAAGTTCTCCACATCACGTGCCAGAGTCACAAAATAGAAGATTTATTAAGGCTACAACTTGGTTGGAATGAGCTGAGAGACAGAGTCGGCAGGAGCCCACATGTTCTTGCAGACCTCGTCTAGCACGCGCTGCGAGTATGTGCCGTCGGGGGTTGCCGACGTGGCCGACGACGCCGGGTTAGCAGCGACCAGGTCAATCCAGAACTGGTCCTGTGCAAGGCCCTCACGCACCGCCTGGTGGATAAAGGCAGCAGCCACCTGGGCCGATGTCTCGCGAATGCGCTCGATACGAGGATACAGCTCGCCGCGTGCAATCTCCTCGCTGTTGAGGGTGTTTGACAGTGCCTTGGACACGGCGAAGATGAGCGAGTCGGTGATGCGCGTGGGCTTGGCCAGCTTGGCACCCAAGCCTATCGGCGGGAACACGTACATGTTGTTGCCCTGGCCCGGAACCCGTACTTCGCCAGTCTCGGGGATGGTGTATTCCGGGAATGCGGTGCCTGAAGCAAACAGCACGCGGTTGTTGGTAAACCGCATAGCCTCTTCAAATGTGCACTCAGCCTTGGTCTTGGGGTTGGACAGCGGGAAGATGATGGGCCGGGCATCGGAATTGAGCTCATTCATACGGGTCAGAATGTGCTCATTAAATGCCTTGTAGATTGTCGATAGGCCAATCAGAGCAGTGGGCTTGACGTACTCCAGGGCCTCTTCCAGATTCTTGCACTGAGTGTCGCCGTTGTCGTGGCGGGCAAAATACACTTTGTGCTCTGCAAGAGTATCGCCACGGTTGGCCGTGATGACACCACGCGAGTCAACAAACCAGAACATGGCCTTGGCCTGCTCCTCGGGGATCTTGTGCTCAATAACGAGATAGTCAACCAGCTGCTTGGCTACTCCGACACCCGCGGATCCAGCGCCCACAAACAGAATGCGCTGGTCCTTGGCCGGAATGCCAGCCAGCTTGATTGCCGAGATAAAGCCAGCCAGGATAACCGAGCCAGTGCCCTGGATGTCGTCGTTGAAGCACAGGATGCGGTCACGCCACTGGTCCAGCAGTCCAAACGCATGTGGGGTGTTAAAGTCCTCAAACTGGATAAAGATCCCCGGGAACGCCTTGGTCAGCCCATTCAGAACCTTTTCGGTCGCAGCGTAGAACTACACATGCCAGGAGCGAATTAAATTAGCACAATTCTGAATGTTGATGCAAGGTATGACTAACATATCCTTTCTGGATCTGCAGGAAAGAAGAGGGGAAGCATATCGGAATCGGCAGAAAAAGGAGGGGGAGATCTGCTGTGCCTTTTCCGATTCTGTGGCGCGTTGGGATAGCATGGGCTGCCGAAATTCTCCGACGCACAGACCAACATCTGATTGTGTGTCAAACAATGTTTCATAAACTTACCTCAGCGTCTTCAGGGCGCTTCTGGCGGATGCCCAGGTACAGCGGGTCCTCCAGATACTTGGGGTTGTCGGTGCCAAAGTCCAGCACAATTGGCAGGCAGCGGCGCGGGTCCAGGCCTGCTGCTGCCACGTATAGCTGCAGCTTGCCCACCGGAATGCCCATACCGTTCATGCCCAGGTCGCCCAGGCCCAGGATACGTGAGCCATCGGTAATAACCGTAGTTTCGGGCTCAGAGCCCTCAGGGATCGAGGCGCGGTAGTTCTGGATGATCTCGTCGATGTTGTCGACCTCGTTTAGGGGAATATACAGGCCGTCGACAGAGTTGGGCGGGGCCAGGAACGGGTAGATGTGAGAGAATTCCTGGCAGGCTTGGCCGACGGTAGGAGTGTAGATAATGGGAGCAATCTCCTTGAGGTTGCCCAGCACCAGGCGGTAGAACAGATTGAGATTGGTATTCCGGAGCCACGACAAAAAGATGTACTTTTCCAGGTCGGTGCCCTTGTTGCGCAGCTGCTCGTACGCCCGTGCCTCCTGCGCCGAAAAGTCTTCGACGGCAGAGGGCACCAGGCCCTTGAGGTGCAGTGCCGTGCGTGCCTCATACGGCAGAGCTGTGCCGACATTCAGCGGCTTCTTGGCCGGCGTGGATGCCGGGCTGGTGGTCTTGATAGCAGGCGCCATGGTGTGCTGTGTCTAAAATACACGGAGAAAGAGAGAAATAAAGAATTAGCGCTTTTCTTTCAAGCAAACGGCGCGCAAGCACACCCTTTTATACTTTGTCTTTTTGGCGGCGAATTTAGTTAAGGGCCGTTCTCCCCGCCCCTCCGCATGCGCACTGTCCCCCCTCTCAAAAATTTACCAGGGCCAAAAAATATTTGCGCTAGACATAAAGTATCTTGCGCGGGGATTAACGCTTCGGAGCAATAGGGAAGAACGATGCCCTTTGCTCAGCAGGATCAGCACCCACACTACCGCTTTGCTTCAGCCTATATGCCCTTTGGCTCCGCGCCCTATGAGAAATGGCAGGCAGAACGAGCCATGTGCTTCTTGCTTAATCCATGGCTGCCGGGCCTCTGCGGTCTGGCCACTGCATCCCCGCGCTACTTGCTCGCACTTTAGCCAGCCAATAGAAAAAGCATCGGAGCCATCCGGAATTGGGCGCTGCTTGCTGGAAGTTTGCTAGTTTCACGTTCACTTATTGGCCATGGTGCAATATTCTTACCTGATCGTGCTTCTGAACGTGTTTATGCGACGCTGCTGCTGCTGATGCCGACCGCTGTGGTACGTGGCAATATGTGTGCGCATACAGCCAGCTGCGCATGCTGGGTGCTTTGCTGATCTGCCGGCCAAGCATCGTGTGCTGTCTATAGAAACCACCAACAGTCTGATAAAGAGAAAGAAAACTGAAGCAAGAGAAGAAAAGCGTTGAAAATGCAGGTTGCCACTGTAGCCATGCAAATGTGAGTCAAATTAAAGATGATGGGGGAGAAAAGGGGGAGCCTGCAGCTTAGCTGCTTGTTCAGGGCTCTGCAGTGCCTTAAACTGTGTGTGAGTTACTCAGCTTGCAGCTGCCAGTCCCACCAGCATAAATCTCCTCGATCATACAGCAAAGCTGCTAGCCCGTGCGCTAAAATTGAACTATAATTGCCGCTTCAATTAAAAAAAAACTCCCGCACCAGAGATTCGAGATCATTAAAACTCTATCCTGTGCACGTGCATGTTGTAGCCTTTTCTACATGACGATGCCAGGCTCGCAGACGTTGGAGCTGATAGACTTGTGCGGCAGTACCGAGGCGCCGTTAACATATACCTCATCCAACACGTGGACGTCATCGCCCAGCACGGTGACACCGTCCAGACGCGACCAGCGGCCAACGCTCGAGTGCCAACCAACAATGCTGTTTTTGACCCAGGCATAGTCCTTGATGTGGGCGTCTTCCATAAGCACGCAGCGCTGCAGACACACACCGTTGCCAACCACCACGCCCGGGCCAATCGTAACGTTTGGCCCGATCTTGCAGCCCTGGCCGATTTTGGCTGTAGGGTGCACCAGCACGTTGCCGCCGCACACGAACTCGTCCGACGACGACGCCAGCTGCTCAGGGCAGCGCTTGGCCAATGAGGACAGGTACAGGCACGTGCCCGTTAAGAAGTCCTTGGGCTGTCCAATGTCCATCCAGAAGCCCTCCAGATCGAACGTGTGCAGCTGGCGGTCCGTGGCCATCCGCGGGAAGATCTCCTTCTCGATCGATGTGGGCCGTGGCTCAATGCGGTCCAGGATGCTGGGGCTGAATATGTAAATGCCCGCGTTGATGCGGTTGCCCACAAACTCCACCGGCTTCTCAACAAACCGATCGATCTGCGTGCTGCCTGGCCGCATCACAATCACGCCATACTTTGATGGCTCCTCCACCTTGGTCGCCAGAATTGTGCCCTCGTTGCCGTGGGCAAGATGGAAGTCGCGCATGCTCTCGAACGGATAGTCGCATGTGACGTCTGCGTTCAGCACAAAGAACGGCGAGTCGTCCTTGCCCAGGATGCTGCGTGCAAGCGCCAGTGGTCCCGCTACGCTGTGTATCATTTAGTCTGTCTTCTGCATGCTGGCTATTCTGCAGGTGCTGTTATGGTACTTACCAGTGCCCAACGGCTCCTCCTCGACTGAAAAGGTGATGGTGATGCCAAACTTTTCCTCGTACTTTTTGAGCACAGCTACCATCACTTCTGGCTTGTAGTTGACTGCAAGCACAATGTCAGTAACGCCTGCCTACATTCTGCCATGCATGTCTGATATTAATGCCATAGCTTCATAAACATTGGGAGCACAAATATTGCTCGCACGTGCTCTCTGCGAATGGCCCCTATTCTGCATGGACTGATTGTTTGCCAAGCCAAACTCAAAACACCATATCCAAAAACGGCATGCCTGTGCGTGCGGTTTATTTGCCAAGTTCCTTTCTATATGTTGCAGATCCCAGCTGGGTTGGCATGTTCCTGTTTGCCCAGGACTTGGCTTGCGCTTTTCGGTCTTGCGTGGCTGACCTGTGACAGTCTGCAATATCTCCCAACTGTCCTCTGAATTGTGAGACTGCTGTCAAGCACCGCCTTGAGCCTCATTTACAAGCCCTGGAGCAATAATAATAAACAGCAAACTGCCTAGCAAGCGAGATTGCAAATTCAGAACAAGAAATACATCATAAACTCACCTTGACTAGCGCTTCAATTTGATGCAGGATAATGGGCTTGTTGGCAAAGTCTACCAGGGGCTTTGGAACCGATAGCGTTAGTGGACGCAGACGAGTGCCAAAGCCGCCGACAAGAATAAGAGCTTTCATGATAGGATAAAGTGTATGGTGTGTGCGTGTGTGTGTGTAGAAAGTATACGGAACGTGCGAAAAGATAAAAAAAAAGGGTTGAAGGTTTATTACAAAAAGAACATAATGTTGTGGAGAGCTATGTGTTATTTATACACACCCTGTTTGCTTGTTGCTGCTGTGTGGAGACACTTTGAAAATCCAACGCCGTTTGCTGCTGTTGCTGCTGCTGCAAAGCGTGTTGTTCCGTTATTGGCTCCGTCCCCACGCTTTTCTGCCTGCTCCGCCAAACGTGCTTCTGTATGTCCCCAAATAACACAACGTCATTCGTTGCTCTCAGTTACTCAAAAATAGCCTGGTTTCACAGACCACCCTAGTCTCACTCACCATCCGGTTCAATGCTCCATGTCTTCTGCTGCCAGCATATCCAGCTCCTCTGCGCTGAGAACTACGTCGTCAGCGTCATCACTGCGCTCGTCTGCTGCAAACTGGCCTTTCCCATTTAGTGACGGGCTTTCCTCAACAGCTGCCATCGACTGTGCCATCAACTTCTGAAAGTGCTTGCGCTGCTGAACGCCGTCTGATACCGAATCCATGCGCTGCAGCGCAAAGGGGCACTGGCTCCAGTCAATGCGTCCACCATCCCCATGTGTGTGCCACGACACGCTCTTATCGCGTACGCTGGATGCATCGCTTGGGTTATATGAGCTACAGCGCGTTTCAGAAATGCCATAGTGCGACTTGAGAAACTCTCGCAGTACGAACAGAATTCCGATGCACGCACTGGCTCTTGTTGCTTGCCACCACTGCGAAGACTTGGTCTGTCCATCACCATTATTCTCTGCTTCAATCTGCTGGTACAGATTCAGGCCGCTGCTAGCAATAACGGAGCTAATCTGGTATATTACATGTAGCACTTCGTCCAAATACTTGAACTCCAGTGCAGATAGGTTCTCCGCCACAAACCGCACAAACGGAACGTCAGTACTGCTAGTATCTGCATAAGCCGCAGTTCCTGAATCGAAATCGCACACTTTTACAAGCAGCGACAGCAGTTCGTTGCGCCGCGTGCGCCGCGAACGAGAAAGCGAGTATAAAAACTGCAAGCGAGCAGCTGGCCTGTCCAGGCGTTCACGCGCATCAGTATTCTCATCGTATCCAGTAACTTTTTCTGGATGTTCATGCACCAGTAGCTGGTATTCGTACGCTTTGCGTACCCCTTCGAGGTCGCGCGAATGAATAAACGATGCATGTTTAAAACTCAGCTCCTGGTGCAGCTTTAGCGATTTACTGCGGATATAAGGGTCATTGCTAGTGCATAGGGCAATTAGAGCGGGCATGCACTTTAGCGGATGTGCAAGTCCCTGTTCTACCACTAGCGAAATAACCTCAAACCCAGCAGCTCGCAGCGCAGCTACATTTGCCACGAATGTCGCATCAATTATACGATCAAGATATGTCTGCATAAGCGATGCACCAACACCTGCTTCGCTCATGTTGCCAGTATTTCCAACCAGCGCTTTAGCGTCAATTTTGCGCCCCTGCGCGCGATCTTCCCGCTCACGTTCTGCCAATTGCTTTGCATCAGTGCGCAGAAACTCTAAAAAGTTGCGTAGCACCTGTAGCTTCTGGTTGGCGCTCTCACTGGCAAATGCCTGGTCCATTATCTTGCGAGACTGCGGCTCCACTGCCAGCCGCGGCCGCTTGATATGAAGTTGTCCCAGCATCTGAATTGCCGCTAGCTGTACAGGTGCTGGGCGCTGAGGCAATGCATAAAACAGCAACAGCTCGTGGAGCAAGTCTATCATGCTTCCTTTGGCAAGCTGGTTCAGCTCTTTAAAGACATCCTTTTGCTGCTCACGGTGCTGGTCAAAGTCAAAGTAGCGACACGTTAGCCCGGCAAGGATAATAAACCGCATAATGTTTTTGTGCGATAGCACTCCCCGATTATTGGTGCTTAGCACACGTTGCTCGCGGCACAGCTGCAGCACACACGAACGAAACAATCTAATCAGCTTGGCGTAGTTCCGAGTAAGCTTATCTATCAGCGTGCATAGACATGGAACGGCAATTGCAAGTACGTTTTGCGGGCTGGAAGATAGCAGCCTTACCAAGTCATCCTCAACCGATCGGAGGAATGAAACGCTCGGGTGAGGGATTGTAAGCAATGTGTTGTTGAATATAGTTAGGGTATCTACTAGTATGGCATCTTCAGCCGAGCTTTCCTGCTGCAAATATGTACTCAAAGATTCAGCATGCAGCCCTACTGCCTCAGGTGCAATGGTGCTTAGCGTTGATATAAATCGCAAGCACATGGCAACCGAAAATCCTTCATTCTTTTGGTTGCTTTCATTATCTCTGTCTTCGGCTCGCAGCAAAAGTTCAAACAACGCATCAATAACACATCGGATTACAAACAGCGCGTCGTCAGTTTCTGGCTTGGAGCTACCAGTAGACACATGTTCAAAGAGCTTGGCCATCAAATCTATTAGATCATAGCTCTTCATCATGTCCACAACTCCAATCATTACGTGTACTCGTTTGAGCATACTCTTTTGTGCTTCAGGCGAAAGTGTATTGAACACATTGCGATGTGCATCCGCTACCACATCTTCATCATCATTGTCGACGTCATCGTCAGAACGACGACTATACGAAAACCACAGATCCTGCAGCATTTTAAATGCAAGCTCGCGAATCGTACGCTCGTCGTCATTGGTACGCTGCAAAAGGCGAACCCCAATATCGACCAGCTGTTCTATATTTTCTGAAGACGCGTAAATGTCTGCCAAAATCCGCATCACTCGCCGCCGAACACTTGGTCCCTTATCCAGCACTCGCACACTAATAAACTCATAGTACTGGTTGGTCAGTTCTCGGTTGTGCGAAATATGTTTGCCAATAAGGTCAATGGCTGCTTCACGGACTTGAGGTGAACTGTCTTGCAAGCGATGGTTGATTGCATACTTGACTTTGTTTTGGTACAAAATCGCGGGCTGATGTAGCGCAATTTGATTTAACGCTCGCAATGCTTTAGATCGCAGTGACACCTGACTAGCACCCAGCGCTAACGTAACCCGAGTCAGAAGCATATCAAAACTTCCGTACAGTGGCAGTAGTGCAAGAGTTGCTTTGGCAGCTTCAGCAGCACTAACAAACGACGAATTGGTTGCCAGAACTTTGGTTGATCGGTGTGCAATTGTTGCATATGTTTTAAGGCAATCTTCTACAGCTTTACGTTTTTGAGCATCAAATATACTCTTACAATGAGTCGGCTGTTTAACCCTTTTGCAGTCAGACGCTTGTTCTTCATATTGAGAATCATCATCGTCACTCGAGCTAAAATCACTGCTGCCACCACTATTATCGCTATCTTCGGCAGACTCTGCTCCGCTCCCTTTAATAAGAGTTGCAAAAAGCATAGACGCCCAGTTGCCTATATAAAGCGGAATAGCACCCGATGATTCGCCACCAATTGCCTTGGACTGCAGATACTCCAGCAACGTAGCTGTAGATTTATGAAAGCGCTCAATTGACTCTAGTGACGACTGTGGCGTAATCGAGCTCAAGGTCTTGGCACCATTGCTTGCTGATAGTGCTATATGCGAGGCTATTTGAGCAGCACTTTCTAGCGCCATATTCTTGAGTAGGATATCATGTTTGTCTTCATCCAAGATATCCATAGCATGAAGCGAGTAGATGCGTACCACAAGCTCAGCAGCTGGCCATTGCGGATGTCCAAGCAGAACAATACAATCATCTATAAACAGCTCAAGCAATGTACGGTACTCGGCCTCATTAGACTTGCTTTCACGCTTTGCACATCGACTGATTATATACCGAATGACAAAATCGGCACTTGAGGACACCATCGAAACGGCCTTCTTATGGCGCTGCAATAAAATTCGATATTCCTTGGCTGACAACGTGCCGCCTTCAAATCCAGCGGTAAGGTCTTCAGGAGACTGCGCAGTTGCTTGCAGCAACTGCAACAGCAGCACAGTGATAAACTGCACCGATTTACCTCCAGCAATCCGGTGTATAGTTTGCGCGCGCTTTTGGGCCGGAAGCTTGATCAGTGATGCCAGTATCTCTTCGAGAATCCATGTGCGCTGGTCTGTACGCAGTTCAAACACATTGCGCAGCAATAACTGTGATGAGCGTCTAATTGATTCAAATAAATTAGACACAACTCCATTGTCTAGCAGCGAGCTAGAACAGAACATCACACTTATTGTCGCATAAACCAGGGGAATAATATCTAGCGAATTTAGAGTTGGTATGGCGGCTACAGAACTAACTCCTGCCAGAGTGGCTGCAAAAAGCGCCTGTAGCTGGGTGGATTTTTCTGCGTCAAATATAGTCCGAGCAAGCTCGCAGTCTGCATCCATGTCTAGAACTGGCACAATGCAGTCCAATAAGATTTCTTTTATAAAGACAACAGCATCATGAAGCAAGTCCCCCATAGAGCAGACATGTAGCCCCTTACTAGAAGCTACCAAGTTGAAAACAAGCACTGCAACTTCCAGACCTAAGCATGTTCTCTCCATTGAGTTTTCCAGCTGCTTACAAAAGGTAACTGCTAACTCAGTTCCGCGGTCAACCAGCATTCCATCTCTTAGCATAGCTGCCAATGATGCATCTTTGGCTGACTGGATAGTTGAAGCAAGCAGGCCAATTAGCCGTCCAAGTTTGTCGCTAGAAATGCTTTGAGATAGGTGTTCTGCTGTACATGGCTCCATAAGGATACTCACACGACGCACAGTGTACTTGCGAAGGACGACAGCAGATGCTCCACTAATATCGGACACATGTTGAAGCAGCGAGAGCTTGGAAGAATCATCTTCCTCGGCAAGCAACTCTGACAGAAAATCGTCTAGAGGTTCTATAGAACGCTTTATATCAGATACACTGCCAGGTTCCTTAGTAGATTTGGGCTCTTCCGTTATCACCAAGCCGTTAATGTCATTGTCAAGCAAAGTTTCCATCGTATCCGAGCTTCGCGGCTTGATGCAAGTACGTTGGATCTTGGCATCGGTAGATAGGTCGTTATCAATAGCTAGCTGCCGTTTCAATGTTTGCTGTTTGGTATCTGTATCCATCGAATTTGGTTCAATAAAGTTTGTTGCGGATATAGCTACAGAAGCAGCAGTATTTTATAAGCGCATGTACCCACACAACATATACCGCATGTAGCCTCAGCTGGTAAATGAGCTTAATTACCTTTGTTTTGAGCTTTCTTTGGCTCTGCCTCGGTAGATTTACTGATATAAGAGCGCAGCATCTCATAACCAGAAGATGCAGAAGCTGGCTGCTTTGGAAGATCTATACAGATACATTAGTTTTTGAGATAGTGACTCTGTAACAAATATACAAACCACTCACCTTTAGACTGTAAAGTTAGAGACGGGTGTTGTTGTGTAAGTGCTGTAATAGAGTCTACGCTTTCCAGACTTGCAGAGCATGCTATAGGCGGCGCGGGTTCGCAATCTTTTTTGAGCTTGCTACATACAGTGCTTATTCAGTATGTTGTTGATTTATACTGCCTGCATATCTTACATTTTCTGAATTTCGTTGCTGTTGAATATATCATGGACCAGGCCACGCATGCCGACCAGCACTGGACCGTCGCTGGATAACGATAGCTGTGAAAGGTCGTACTTTAAGTCCATTTCAATAGTGCTCTCGTATGGCGTCTGAAAGCCAATATCTAGCGACATGGCGCTGTTGACTGGCCAATATCGTAGACATGCTTGCGTTTCGGCAGGAACTTTGGTATCGATAGGCTTCATTGAAAGGTTTAAACTGAAATAAAGGCCTTTCCGAAGAATGGGCATGTAATCAGTTTAAGGTGGCGAAAACACAAACTATGGGGATTTTGCGCAGCAAATAAAGTTTAGCAAATACAGCTTGCTCAGTAGTTAATAAAACTTTGTATATTTTTGAAGCCTACCTGGAATTGCCTCTCCACAGATTAGGCAGAGAATGTCAGTAACACCATAGCATTTATAGCATAATAAAAATTCATCCCCGCGCAATGCCTTTACTTAGGCAAATATGACAAATTTCATTTGTTGAATATCTTTTTGCATATTTGTAAACGCTAATGGTTTTTATTCAAAGCATATATGTGCTTGCATTTGCTGCCTTGGCGTGCCTGACCATGTCAGAGGCAGCATCAGCAGCTGGACATTCTAGTACGCATTCACACTCTTTGTTATCAAAAGTGCAACATATGGAGGCAAGCCACAGTGCAATTGCTATAAAGCATGCGGTATCACCAAAAACGCAACAGAGAAATGTGCATAGCTCCAAACAATTTCGCGCTACAGCGCGAGCTGACGTTGATCCGGACGACAGTGGTACCGAAGATAAGCTAGATTCCAAAGTCGATGAAATCTCAGCAGGTACATCAAGCGATGACAGTTTTAGTTCCACGGCTACTGAAAATGAATTAAGCGATGATTCAGCATCAATAGATGATCTGGAATTGTCAACTATGGATATCAAAACTACAGACACCACACATGACGAAAAGACACAAAAAAATGCCACTTTAAAGCACAAGGGCAGTAGCAGCGAGGGTTCTAAAGACTCCGATACAGCTACAAATGAAACACCGAAAATTACAGCCATCCATAAACCGCAAACTATTACAATTCAGCTGGCATCATCACAAGCAAATATCAACGATAGCAGCTCATCACCGCCAGGAAATCGAGGATTTCAGAGCTACTATGGCGAAATAGAAATGGGGACCCCACCACAACACTTTCGCGTAGTGTTTGATACTGGCAGCTCAGATTTCTGGATTCCATCGGTAGAATGCGATTCAACTGCATGTGAGACTCATTCACGGTTTAGCCACAGCAACTCAAGTTCGTACAAAACATCACATGTGCCATTCTCGCTCAACTACGGCAGCGGAGGGCTTATTGGACAAGTGGGTGCAGACAAGCTGCACATTGGCAATGTTACAGTAGAGGATGTCCACGTAGGGCTGGCAACGCATATGAGCCGATTCTTCCGCACAGCTAGATTTGATGGAGTATTCGGGCTTGGATTTCCTGGCCTATCGCGCATTCAGTCACAAACACCGCTATATGCAATGGTACAGGCAGGACTTCTTGAAAAGCCCATATTTTCGTTTTGGGTTCGTGAGGGTCATGGCGGCCAGCACGCTGGCGGTGAAGTGGTTTTGGGCGGCGTCAACCCGCAGCGCTTTGAAGGCAACGGACGGGTACTACCAATTGTACGCAAAATGTACTGGGAAGTCGAACTCAACGGGCTGCTAATCAACAACTATCCTGTGCCCAGTATTTCTAGCCAGACCGCTATAATCGACACTGGTACATCGCTGATTGTGTTGCCAGCTATTGATGCCGATGTCGTCAACCAAGCACTTGGAGCAGTGCCCTTATATGACGAATATGGACTCTATGCGATTGATTGCCACAAGTCCAACAAGCCGCCTGTAAAGTTTGTGTTTGCAGGCGAGGAGTTTGCCATTCATCCCACACACTACATTTTGCCAGTTGGTCCTGGCCGCTGTGTGTCGGCATTCGCTGCCAGCACCAGCCCTGAACTAAGTCGCTGGGTTATTGGAAACTCGTTTTTGCGTGCCTGGCACACTACCTTTGATGTTGAAAACTTTGAAATCAAGCTAGCCAAGGCGGTGCAGCCAGATGGGCCTGCTGAACCTGCCAGCGACAGCGCATCGAATACAATTGCAGCCGCGGCCAACAGCCAGCTGGAGCGCATAGTCGAGGCATTGGCCACCGCACATTTGGTCAAAACATCTAGCACGTCGACAAGTGCCAAACCAACCAAACATCTTGCATCAAAGCACACGTCGTCCAGCAACACGCCTACGCCAACCAGCAACCCCATTCACCATCATTCTAACATTTAGTTTATCTAGTACAAATTATTAATCAATTTACAATGCCTGGTACTCTGCACGCGTCCACCACTGACGCACCCAATAGCCTGATACGCCCAAAAGACCCGAACCCATGCCAATGCCAGTCAGCCATACAGCTGCATTCCATGCAATACGTTTCCATCCGCCTGGCCCTGGCGTGGCCTCGGGTGGTAAGCGCAAGAGTGTATCGAGCTCAAACACTGCGCCGGACCGCGCAATGCCGGACCGCACCACAGTAGCAACAGACACAAATGGGGCACCGCCAGGCGCCTGGTAAAACGGTGCGCCTTCCAGCTGCAGCAAAAACCGATCGCTGGCAAACTCGTGGGCACGCAGAGCCACGTCATCAAGCAACGTTGGATAGGACTTGCGATCAGACAGCTCCAGCTGTTTCGCTGGCAGCCGCTCAGCCGCAGTCTGTGCGCCAGATCCCACAATGGGAATCACATGCAAGCGCACTAAACGGTCTAGATGGCGTAGAATATCGGCCGTGGTCGAGTTGCGCCATGGGTTATTCTGATCATCAAAGTTGGTTGTGTTTTCGTGGTCGCGTCGCATCAGCTCGCGGTACGCTGCATTCTCGCGCCACGATTTGTCTGACGGCACAAGCAGCGAGTAGCCCACAATGCTATCACCATTGTCATCGCCATCATCATTCTGGTCGCTGCTACTGCGCATACTATGCGCTGAGTTCCGAGGATCCTTGAGAACGTAAGTCAGATTGAAGCGCTCTAGCAAATCAGTGAATATATGCGCACGCATTCCGCGCAGCAACTTTGCTGACGTGATCTCCACATTTACAGGCAGAATAAGCCCGCTTTCCAGAATATGAGCCACCCCCGTTTGCAAAAGCATATCAGGCTCGGATATTTTAAGGCTGCTTGAGTCAGATATGCTGGCCAGCCGACTAGCCACATCGTTGTGCATGTTTGGGCGAATACGTGTTGGCGGTTGCTCGCCCTGGCTAATAGAGACAAAAATACCATGTGGTGTCCGATACAAGCCCACTTCGTTACCATTGAGCGCCTTGACCACCAGCGTATCAGCAGTGCTGTCAGTATGCAGAGGGATTTCGTCGCTATACACAGGTCGTGTCAATATGTGTGCCTTGATCAAACGGCTCAAGTCTGTGCGTGCGTCATTGTCTCCAGGCAAGCTGAGATACGACCACACCAGGCCTAGCGATGTAAATGCACTAACCACAGGCGCCAACACTGTAACGCCCGCTTCGTTTTGGATTTCGTCCGCTGTATTTGATGCACCCATTGCAGCTACAAATAGCGACAAATCTAGATCCTGAATCAACGCATTGATCAGGCGCGGGGGCGGAGGCATGGGCGAAGAAAGAAGGTAGATCGTTGTGTTGCCGATCACTTCTGGCTCAAGCAGGATGTTGTCTGCTCCATTAAATGACACGTGCTTTGCTGGTGCTCCGTGTGTCCGATCGACCTGCGCTTTGACCACTTGCGGCCGCTCATCTGTCCACTTGCTTGCCAGCTTGGTGCGTAAAAGCGGTGTCTGCAGCAGCTCCTCTGGGCTGTATTGCCCATCAACAATGTGGTACTGTGACCACTCGCGCTGCCGCTCACGTGGAGAGCTACTTGAAATTCCAGCCTCTTCGTCGTCGCCATCGTCACCCAAATCGTATCCAAAGGCCTCGCTCATCGCATGATTTGTCGGCGCCAGCAGCGTCACTTTGCGGTCAGGATATGTACCATCAATATAGCTACTCAGCCCAGTTTCCTTGATAAGCCTTACAAACGCTGTTGCGTTGAGTCCTACTAGTGCCTTCTGTGGATTGAAAGAGAGGCTCTCTGGCCGCTGTATCTGCTTGACATCGTGAACGATGCCTGTAGTTGCACACACACCAGCGCACGTTACGATAGAAAATAGTTTTAGAATGCGCATAAAAGAAAAAAAACGAATTAGTTTGTGTACAAAGAAGAAGAGAATGAAGCAGAAATACATCGTCTGTGCACAATTACACGTGATGTTGCTTTTGCTGATTGAGGAACTTACCATTACGAGCAATGATGTCGATGTGGCCTAGCGGCTGCCCATCAATGTGACCAGTTAGCTCATCTCCGCGCTTTTCCACGACTACTGTGAGATTGACATTCTTGTCAAGGCTGGGGACTACAGCAGCAGTTCAATCAGTATATCTGGATTCTCAAGCTATCATACGTCATCAATGGTAACCTTCTGCATTGTAGCCCTAACTTACCTGAATGCATGCCCTCTCCCAAGCGCGCAATGCTAAATGGAGCCTCAGACACGAACCGAGTTGCAAGCGCCCGAGAATCGGCAATGGCCATGCGCCGGAGCTCGTCATCATCGGCTGCAAACTTCGGCCCATTAAGCAAGTATGACCGCTCAGAAAAGCTGAACTCGCTGCGGAATGCGCGGTTGCTGAATGCCCACAGCGTGTGCATTCCTCCTGAGCTGTTGATAGACTCGTCAAGTAAGTCAGACAGCTCTGCTGCAGCCAAAAGATTCGTCACTGCTGTGTACTCGTCTGTCTGCTCAGTAGTCTCGTCCATCGTCTCCATATGGTTCAGAACTTGTCGAATAGTTGGCGGAATCTCAAGCAAACCATTCAGCATGTACACATTACCTGCTGCACATGTATATCTTTGTGCCAACACCGGAACTTCATTGAGAAGCACCGTACCATTGGATTGAACCTGTGTTTTTAGCATTACTCCAAACTGATGGTCTGGCAATGGTTCCTCTGCGTCGTCAGTCATAACTGGCTTGCCTTTAATGTCTGGGTGGCTCAATGACTCCCATACCATCGTCCCCTTTCCAAGCTCCAGTGGTTCTATTACGCCGTCTACAACTGCGTGGTACCAGGTCTGACTTTCTGAAATGCCACGATAGACATTGCCACTGACAAGCATGTTCTCTCCATGCTCTTTGCGGTACTTTTGTATAGCTGAGTTTGTCGGTACAAATAGCGTGACATTGCGCAAGCGATTTAGCGGAATTACCAAGCGAAGACGTTGAACTGTATGCAGAAATTCGCTAAAACGTTCGCTGGAAGACAGCAGGTCTATAAATGTGATCAGCGGCCGACCTGGGCTGCTATCCGGACCATGCGCTACTGTGTCCTTTGCTGGTGAAATTGCCAGGCTGTGAATACACAGCAACACAAGCACTACTATAAGTTCTTTTAAGCGTCGCATTGCGTGTCGAAATGCACTTTATATAGAAAAGAATGTGATTTTCAGTAAGAAAACTCTACTGTGCGTGACTTGGGATTATCGAATCAAAAAAATTGTCGCGTGGACACTTTTTTTTCTTCCTTCTACGCTGCTGGGTTATTTTTCTGCAATTTTGATTTCTTGTAGTTCATCTTGGTCTGGATTGACACCTGCCTACCTACATGTCGCAGCCAAAGAAGAATGTTGCGTACTTTTACGATCGTATGTATCCCACCGCTTCAATTAGAAAATTGCTTACCAATAACATTTTGCGCAAACTTGGACATGGGCAACTCTGTCTAAGCAAACACACGCACAGACAAGTGCGTGTGTTTGATATTGTGACACATACTAATTTGCTTGTTTATGATGTTTATTCTATAGCTGATGTGGGAAACTTCCACTATGGACCTGGTCACCCAATGAAGCCGCACCGCATTCGCATGACACACAACCTGGTTATGAGCTATGAGCTGTATAAAAAGATGTCGATATATCGTGCTGCCCCCGCCACCTGTCAGGAAATGACCCAATTTCACTCCGACGACTATGTAGATTTTTTGCATCGCGTGACTCCCGAAAACTCATCCCAGTTCCAGCGCGAGTTAGCAAAATACAATTTTGAAGAAGACTGTCCAGTGTTTGACGGGATGTTTGATCTCTTTTCACTTTCAGCTGGCAGTTCAATGGAAGGTGCAGCCCGACTGAACCGCGGTCTGTCAGATATCTGCATCAACTGGTCAGGCGGTCTTCACCACGCCAAAAAATGCGAAGCATCGGGCTTCTGCTATATCAATGACATTGTCTTGGCTATTCTGGAGCTGCTGCGGCACCATCAGCGCGTTCTGTACATCGATATTGACGTGCACCATGGCGATGGCGTTGAAGAAGCGTTTTATACTACCGATCGGGTGATGACATGCTCTTTCCATAAATACGGTGAGTTTTTCCCTGGAACGGGTGATTTGCGGGATATTGGTGAAGCCAAAGGCAAGCACTATGCTGTAAATTTCCCCTTGCGCGATGGGATTGACGACATTAGCTATCAATCTGTGTTCAAGCCTGTGATTGAAGGCATCATGGAGTGGTACCAACCCAACGCTGTTGTATTGCAGTGTGGCACAGATTCTCTTGCTGGAGACAAGCTTGGTTGCTTCAATCTGAGCATGGATGGCCATGCCGAATGTGTACGTTTTGTCAAAGGATTCAACTTGCCCACACTGGTCCTTGGCGGTGGTGGCTATACTATTCGCAATGTTAGCCGCGTGTGGGCTTACGAAACAGGTATTCTGGTGGGGACTGAAATGGACCGCAAGCTACCAATGAATGACTATATGGACTACTATGCACCAGAATATACATTGGATGTTCCAGCATACAATGTTGATAATAGCAATAGCTTTGAATATCTGGATCGTATAAAGAACCAGGTATTACAAAACATCAAACGTACTAGCTTTGCCCCTAGCGTGCAGATGCAAGATGTGCCTCGAGATAGCGATCGAGACAATTTGGATGAGGACTCTTTAGATCCCGACGAGCGGATGCCAGAACCTATGCGTGACCAGCACATTGTTCCGGATGCTGAGATGTATGAAGCAGACTCGATGGGCCTCCAAGACACGACCAAGGATGGCACTAAGCTAGTCAATGAAGAAACAAACGATGAAAAGCCTGCTGATACTGAAGATGTGGAAATGAAAGAACCCGATTTGCCAGCTGATTCGGGTGCAGCAGCAATGGATATTGATGATGATGCTGTGCCTAGCGCTACAGCCCAGCCTGTAGGTTTGGCAGACACACAAATGGAATTGGCTGTAGATACTTCAGTTCCGCAGCTGAGCACAGCACCTGATAGTTCTGGTGTTATCGCCAAAGAAGCAGAGGTTGGTGCAGAGACAGCTGCGGATGTTGAATCTGGGCATATAACTGAACTGCCAACATCGGAAAGCGCAAACATCACTGTCAAATCCACTTTGGAAGTAACCTCGACTGAAAATACACCAGGAGATTCAGATAAGTTAACATCAAAGAATGATGTTGCACGCAATGCTGATAAAGTGACTGCGGGCTTAGATGCGGCAAGCTTCAACCAAGGCTCGTCATCTACCGATAAAGCTGAAATAGCATCTGCCAATTTGGGTCCTGGCGAATTGGCAGATGTTTCTGGTACTGAAAGTGCTCTGGAGAACCTGACAGAGCAAACCATGCTAGCCTCAGATGCATCAGCAGAGAAACAGCAGGTACCTTTTCAGCCAGCTGTGAGGGTACTGGCTGAAAAGGAAGAGGGCGAAGCAACAGAAGACGATGAAGATGATGAAGATGGCGAAATCAGAGACTCGTAGCTTAGCCTTTCCTTGTTATCTCTTTGCATTATCTAGCTCCAAGCTGTGGATTTCTTTTTTTTTCTTTTGCTTACATGCGCATTCAATTTATTATTATCTTTTCTCTGTAGCTTTTTAAAGCACGTAGCTTCAATATTTATCTGTAATCTTGAGGGCCTCAGCACCACATGTCTTTGCTATGAACAGGCTTTAAGACCATTAGTTCTGCAAGCCTGCAGAATTAGTGGCTGTGTTGCTACTCATTTGCTTATTATCTACTGAATAGGTATCAATGTGGCACTCAAATCTTATTATGAGCCAGCCACACATAGTAATGCTTTTAAAACCTCAATCTACCCGAGTCATGCTTTATTTTCCATATATTCTTTTTTTCGTATTACTGTTCTGAAGCTGTTAGCAGCTATGTCTCAAGCAACATCTTCCCTTCTGGCGCTAGCATTTCAGTCGCCCAACGTGGGTGCGCCCGTAAATAATATTTTGCTAGGCTGTTTATACAACTTTATGATGAAGCCTGTCGTGCCCCTGGCTGGCGTGGTCCTCTATTTGACCACTGTCAAGGTTTGGGAGTATCGGAACCAGCGGCGAGCACAAGCAGCCAGACGACAGGGGTTGCCAATAGGGACCAGATCCAATCTCAAGCCGCTGATCATTGCGCACAATTTGATATTGGCAGTATACTCGATATGGACATTTGCCAGCTATTTTCCGATGCTAGTCCAGGTAGTCACAGAGCGTGGATTAAAGGATGGGTTTTGCGATAGTAGTGGCATTCTCTGGAGTGGCAAGCTGCTGGAGCACGGATTTCTATTCTATCTGTCAAAGTACTACGAGTTTATCGACACGGCAATAATCCTTGCCAAAGGGCGACCGGCAGGGCGGCTCCAGACGTTCCATCATGCAGGCGCAGTAACAATTATGTGGATGGGCAACTATTTCCAGTCGCCGTATCTGTCGTTTTTTGTGTTTGAAAATAGCCTGATACACAGCCTCATGTACGTGTACTACACGCTTACGGCGCTGGGCATCAAGCCGCCCGGAAAGCAGCTGCTGACCAGCCTCCAAATCACCCAGTTCTACATAGCCCTATCTGCTGGTGTAGCATATGAAGTAATGCCCAACTGCCAAACCACAGCACAAAAGGTGTTTACATGCATTTTTGTTGCATATATTTTGGAGTTGATTCGGCTGTTCACAGAATTTGCTCGCAAAACATACGGTCCCCACTCAGCACCAGCAGCCAAAAAATGCAAGTAGTTCAAGTATACTAGCATTTGAATAATCCAGTAGTTGCCTTAGAAAATAGTTTAGCTTTCTGAATAGTCATCCTCTTGTTCTTCTGCAGCATCTTCGCTATAGTTGATGATTGTCCGCCGACGCGTTCTTGGAGACCTGTCTTCGTCACTCTCATTGCTAGCTCTACTACGCTTGGGCAGTGCTGTGCGCAAGTTGTAAGTAGCATGGCCGCCTCGAGGAGAAACTACTTCCTCATCATCGCTATAATCGCCTTCTTCGTCCTCGTCGTCAGTCAGCAGCTCTTCAAAGTCAGAATCGCTTTCGACATCGTCTAGCTCTGGCTCATCGCCACTCTCTTCTTCACCACTGGTCCCTTCAGACTGATCGACTTTTCCTGACAGAGATTGGCCAGAGCCAGGAAACTTGTTCCGCCTGGTTGCTGCACTTTTACCAGAAACATTGGCCTCTTGAGCATCAGCAATAGCCCTATAACAATCCAGTATTTAACAAATTTTCTAGAATATAAATAAGGTTCTGAGCTTACTCCTGGCTACCGCCAAGGCGCCTTTCTATAGCCTCCATGCGTTTCTCGCGTTCGGTTTCAACAGTCATAGTAGGAAAAATGTGTGCAGAATAAACGTAAAGAAATAAAAAATCCCCCCAAAAATCAAGTTACTCACAGTGTAATTAGATATTTAAAAAAAATCTACATGTTGTGGATTATCACATATCTGTAGCCATCTCGTCATCATTCAAGTCATCACCACCATTGATAGTCAGTTCATTGAGCAGCTCTTCAAGTGGAATTTCTGGCGCATCATCGCCCTCTTCGTCATCATCGCCATCCTCCATCTCGTCGCTGACAGCTGCAGTGCGAGCAATAGCACTGTTGTCGCGGTACAGATTGATGCCCTGGCGGAGCTCTGGATCTTCTTCCAAGTCACGCAAAAATGCCTCAAAGTCAGCAACCTTGCGCTCCTCTTCATGCTTCCTAGGCGCCAGATCGCCCTCGTCCTTGTTGAGCGACTGCAGCTTCCAATTGCGCTGCTTGCGTTTGCGCCGGCGCTCAGCATATCCCTTCTTAACCAGTACCAGACTAGGCACTTCATCGGAGTTGAGCTTGTCAAAGACCTCACTGTTGATGTTGGATGTCAGCAAATCGTAGCCCAACACAAGATCGCCAAAGTTGAGAATGTTGCCTAGATGCGAACGCACAATAATGACGTTGTCGTTTTTACCCACATCAGCCATGCGCTGCACAGTAACGTCAGCCAGGGCGTACTTGCCAAATCGCGGACCTACCAGGTCGACATCCACCACATAAAACTTCTTCAAGTCGCGCATAGAGCAAATGGGGATGATGTCCTCGTTTCGCCAGTATGTCAAGCCAGAGATTTCTGCAACCTGCAGCGTCTTGAAGTCAATGATATGTACCGAACTACCCACGCGAGTGCACAGCGCCAGTGGAGCAATGTGGCCCAGAGAATTGGCTGTCTTTTTGGGCATTACTACCAAATCATCCTTACAAATGGGAATAAGCTCCACCGCGTACGTAAACTTGTAGTTGGACGTTGATGTGTGGATGTCGCTGGAAATGAGCTGCTCAGATGACTTTGAGCGAGTGGGAACCATGCTGCCTAGAAATTCGACCATTTTAATGGCATGCGCCCGCTGGGCAAAGTGGAAGTCAAGGCCGCCCTTGACCTCAACAATGTTAATGGTCTCTTGGTGTGCATTGTGCTTGAGGATGAGCTGCTCCAGATAAAAGAATGTGCGCTGGTGATCGACCTTTTGCCGGACCTGGACCTTGGCTTTCCATGTATTTTGCGCCATAATGCGGGTACAGTCAGGACACATCATTGATGCAACCACATACTCCACCTCAAACGTCTGCTGCAAAATCGTTGCTGCAAATACCTCTTTCTGGATGGTAAGCTTCACTTTGATCCGTCGCGAGTGCGGCTCAGTCCATACAAATCCTGCATCGATTAGCCGTACTTTGGTCAGGCTCTTTAGCTTTTTCAAACATAGTGCCAGTAGCTCGCGGCTTTCAAGATCGCAGGCCATCCACGTTGCTGGTGGCTGCAAATAGCGTTCGCAGTTCTTACACCAGTGAATGGTTGCTTGTTTGGGAATTCCTTCTGTAATGTCGACAATAGACCGCACACAATTTACACACATGTTGGCTGGATTCGGCGGTATCGCTGTACCGCACTCGCAGCACAGAATTAGCTGCTGTCTAGCATCAGGAACGTATTCCATAGTTATAAATAGAAGAAGAAAATAAAGCGAAAAGATGTCTATTGCAGCTAGCAAAAAAAAAAAATTTTAAGAAAAATGTTAATTACGAAATATCTAATCACAGGATTTGTTCTGGATATGAACGATTTT
>JANBUW010000058.1:0-33034 GCA_027579605.1 Coemansia brasiliensis | reverse complement strand
GAGAAGTTACATACATCATTCTATTGGTCACACATGTTTGAAGATGTCAAAGATTATGTGAACTCGTGTGACACGTGCCAACGAACCAAGCCAAGTCCTGAGAAGTACGGATTGCTGCAGAGCTTAGAGATCCCAGAGCGACCTTGGGCAGATGTGTCTATGGATTATATTGTACGACTGCCAGAATCAGGAGGATATGATGCGATTTTTGTGGTGGTGGACAGATTATCTAAAATGATCCACTGTATTCCGACAACGACTAATGTAACAGCTGAGAAGACAGCTAGTCTATATATTGATAATGTGTTCAAGCTACATGGATTGCCACAGTCGATAGTATCTGACAGAGATCCACGGTTTACTTCGGAATTCTGGGAGACATTATGCAAGATGTTTCAAACAAAGCTGAAACGCAGCACATCCTATCATCCACAAACAGATGGTCAGACAGAGCGAGCAAATCGTACAGTAAAGGCAATGCTAAGAGCATTTGTGAATGAACGGCAGAGCGATTGGCACAAGTATTTGCCAATGGTTGAATACGCTTATAATTCGTATAAGAATCGTTCAACAAACCTGTCTCCATTCTATGTCAATTATGGATTCGAGCCAGAATTGCCAAGCATGATGAATACTGCAGTTCTAGGTGGAGACAAAGTGGCCGAGGATCGAGCTCGACAGTTGAAGAGCATAGTTGAGGCAGTCCAAGAGAATATAGCTGATGCTCAGGAGAAGTCCGCAGAATACTACAATCAAGGACGAACAGATGCAACGTTCAAAACAGGCCAAAAGGTGTTGATTTCACGACAGCTGACAACACCAGAGTATTTACAATCTCCTGAAGGAAAGCGTAGTTTAGGAGATCAGTGGATTGGACCATTTGAAGTTAAACATGTGGTAGGCAAAGGTCATAATGCCTATAAATTGAAACTTCCAGCGGAATACAAGATGCATCCAGTGGTGTCAGTACAATTCATCAAGCCGTACAGGGAGTCAACCAAGTTTAAACGGAGCCATCAGAAACAACCAGGTCCAATTCAGCAAGATGGACAAGCTGAGTATGAAGTGGACAAGATCGTAAACCACAGAGACAATCGGCGTCATGGTCGACAGTACTTAGTTACATGGAAAGGTTATTCTAAGGATACGGCAGAATGGATTCATAAAGACGAACTAAGACATGCCCCGAGGGTATTGGCAGAATATCTTGCAACCTTGGAGGGCCAAGGTTGAAACTGGGAGGGGCGAATGTTATATGATGAAACAGGGACAAGGCTTACAGCCTGATGGAAAATGTGATGGAATATGCCCTTTCATCAGAGCTTAGGAGACTATATATATTAACAACGGTGGAGGGGTTTTTGGAGGACAATAATAAATTTTTATTCTAACAATAGAGCTGATAGTTATGCACAAGCTGTATCTACATACACATTTTTAATTGAATAAGTATGCTCTTTTTTTCATTGGAAAAGTCAGGTTTATTCTTGCTGTTGATAATGCAAATAAGACTTTTTTTTTGGTAAATTTTAACACTTAGGCATCTGGTAGCTAAGAAATGATGTCCTTTTACTAATTATTTGGGAAAATAAGCATATTAAAACATGCATTACTTTTTATTTTTGCACTATGTGCAATTGTTGCTATATGATTAAAAAGGGGCAAGGATTATAGCCTGATGGAATATGCCCTTTCATCAGAGTTTAGGCTATATATTGTAACAACCATGGAGTTTTTGAAAAGAAATAAATTTTTATGATTTTTATTCTAACAATTGTAATCATAAAATGTGGGTTTCCAAACAAATCAGTAAATAATTACTATTTTTAGTTTTACTTGATAAGCTCTGAGCCAGCTGTTGAGTGAATCCTTATTGCTTTGCTACAAAACAATTTTTTTTTAAAAAATAGCCATTTTCCCTTCTAAAGTTTTGGACTTGTGCTGCATCCACTGTCATTAAATAGTTTAAAAGCTCGGCATTAGGAAATCTTTGTTTTTTCAATTTCCTCAACCATGTCTGCTAATAACTCGCCTAATGATATTTTAATACTTATACTTTGTCCACTGCTGACAAGCAACATCAGGAATTCATTAGAAGAAATTGAGTACTTAGTGGTTTACCAAAGTTGGAGGCAGATAGCAGTACTGTTATACTACAGAACTATGCATTTTACATCTGGCAGAGCAGTTAATACAGGTGTAGCCAGCTTGTGTTTAAAGAGGGGGCAGCTGAAAGAGCTTAAAAGTTGGAAGCCAAAGATTAACGCTGAAATGCTTGCAGACATAGGATGCATTAATTTGGTCAAGCAGCTAAACTTGCATATCAACTGCTTAGCTAGCCCAGCCAACAAATTGAAAATAACTGTCAGATTATTTGCCCAGTTTTCCACGATATAACCGAATACTATTATTCTACATATATCTGCACTAAGCTATTTAGACTATCCTAATCTACCAGGAGGTTATACCGAGTTGACACATCAGCAAATACATGCTGCTAATATATTTGCATTTCACTTTTTTAACGTCAAATGCTTGATGTTTGACCTTCTGTAGCCTCAGATTTTTGTGAACAAGGCCCTTACTGAGCTTGTAGATGATTTTGATAATATTTTGGAGCAGCTAAACTTTGAATATGGGTTAATTAATCCTAATTCCAAGGAGCTGACTAATTTAAAGCACTTCGCAATAGCTGAATGTAAACCAGAATTTGAAAGATCTCTGTTGATTCAACCAGAGGGATTGCAATCATAGAACTTGCAATTGGCACTGAGAAACCCATGGGCGTTTTTCTTAGAAATCCTGATAGTGGTTGATTTATATTTTCCAAGTTAGCTGATTTAACATGGGAAACATACTATGTACGGCATAGTTTCGAAGAAAATAAGATATCATTAGAACTTAATAAGCGGCATAGAGTTATACTTCCAGCTCTAAAGATCTGCCTTTAATCCTAAGGGAAGACGAATGGATATATTTAAACTATGCAATATTTCCAGAAAGACTTGAGCACTTTAAGTTAATAATTATTCATCGCATCTAGTAAACAGATTAAATTTACCCAAATCAAAGCTCTTTTTGCTCATATTTTCCCATTATAGTTATAATATTTTAGAGCAGACGCCGTTTAGTTCTATATTGAAAAAGGTAAGCGTAGTTGGTTATATTTATTCGGAATTACATAGCAATAATGTGATGACTAATATTTTCCATTTTACACAGATCAACTAGCTTATTATATGATGAAAAGGGGGCAAGGCTTATAGCCTGATGGAATATGCCCTTTTATCAGAGCTTAGGAGATGATATATATATATATATATATATATTAACAACTATGGAGGAGTTTTTGGAGAGAAATAAATTTTATTCTAACAAGCTTGTACTGAATTGCCAAATCACTATAAAGAAACTGTTCAAACTAATAAACTGATTACCTTGTCTGGAAGTACTAAATTTTTATATATTAAAAACAAACTGGTCATATAACACGACAAAAAATATTTGGATAATGTGGACAATATACAGCCATCCAATTCTAGAATTAGATTATTGATATTTAGATGTGAAACAAGGCACTACGATGTTGATTATGCTACTGGTGCTTTTAAATATCTAGCACTTCAGATGCATACTCTTAAAGTGCTTTCTGGGGGTGTACTTTTAAAGGACATGATAGAGCATCTTGTCAAAAGCTCATTGGATAAACACTTGCACTTTGCCAACATCGCATTAGATTTTGATTTAGTTATTTTTAGTTGTTTTAAAGGATATTTGTTTCAGAATGGATTTTGCTTTGCAATAAGACAAAATGGACAATGGGTAACGTAATTCTATTGAACCATGCGGCGCTTTTCCATGTATATTCCAGTAATTCCTGGTATTTTGATAAAACGTATTGTATTAAAACCAAACTATACAATATTAATTTTTAGTAATAATTTTGTGAATCACATTTTAATCTAATTACTAACTGGCAAGCACATTATAGCAAGCATTAGCACAGGACAAAACAAAAACAAAAATAGTTGGCTTAAACCAATAAAGCAGCTTTTCTTTTTTCTTCTTTTATAAAGAAAGCCAACCACAGAATGTACTCTTAGGGCAAAATACAAAAAGAAAAAAGGAAGGGAAGCTTCAAAGCAAAAAAGAAAGAATCTTCTATGCCTTTTTCATTGGATAAAGCTTTGTCTTTTACTCAACAAATTTTTTTCAATAGACGAGCTTTCTTCTTTTAATATTTTTCTTTGAACCAGGCATCTATCTCGCCTTTGAGTTGAATTTCTAAAGCAACTTTGCAAATATAAAAAGGTAAACCATTTCTTCGTTTTCAGGTCACTTACATATCTTTCACTTACTATTCAACTAAAGAAACACTACTATAAAATCCATTAACAAAGGAAAATGGGATTACAATATAAGTCTACAAATGTTGAGAAAGCCGATATATTTGTGTTCAATAGTTCAGAAAAGAAACAAGCAACATATGAATACAACTCTGAAGAAATTACTCCTGAAAACTTATGGAACACCATAAAGGAAAATGATATTGTCCAGGATCTTAATATGGAAGAATATGATGTGTATTTCAGACCAGATGACAACAGTATTCATGTTGTAGGTAAGGGTCTAGATTACAACGTATTTCTGACAATTAATCGTGGTACTGGAACAAAAATTGATAATTTCACATGGTATGAGCATGTCCATATGCCAGAATATGAATTTGATGAGATAGAGTTGACTGAAGCTGAATTTTATTAATAAAACAGTACTAAAAAAGAAAGAAAGAAAGAAAGCTCAGTGATAACAGGACTTTCTATTATCGTGCCATTAAAAGCAGGTACAAATAACAAGAAATCCACAGCATATACATTATTTTTAATGCTAGCACTATCTGTTCTTGTTAAACTAAATAAAAAAATCTCCTAGTTACGATAAATACGCGTTCCAGGCACAGCACATAAGATGGCGGTGCTTATACCTGTCATAACCAGAGCGCCGATAAACCAACGAATGCTTCGAGCACGGACCATTCGAGTAGCAGTCATATCAACTGACACACGGGTGGAAAACCACGCCCGATGCCAGCTATCCATCTTATCCTTGAAAGAAGAGCGCTTGCGATTGCGGTTCTTTTTGCCCGAAATAGCACTCATCATATCATCCATCGTTGGCGATTGATACTTGCGCATAGCTGCCAACAACAAATCACAGCCACCAAAACCAACCGCCATATTCCACCATCCCAGAATTTGCGGCAAAATACACCATACACGCTCAGCCTTGGGCTTATGATCCAGCAATACCAAGGCCAATGGCAAGGCGAAGCCAAACCACAGTAACAAAAACCCAATAAATACACGCAAAACACAATGGTCGCGAGTCACATTGCGCGAGACTGCATCGGCTATAAATATGGGGAAATAGTAGGTATCCAACACGTCATAGGCATATAACAAGGCTTCAGAAAACAGCGAGTGGTCCAGCGCTGCGCCATCATGAAGCAAGCGCTGCTCAATCTCCGTAAGAATTTCGGGTGGCCACGGCATGTGGTAATACAAGTGGTGCCTTGAAGACCCGAACGCACCACCCAATCCACGGCTAGTTCCTTGGCTCAGTGCCATCAAGTTGTGCGTGGGCGTAGCAGCTTTCTGCCCATGTGGGTGATTGGGTGTGATGGGTGTGTTGAGATACTCGCGCGACATGGTCAGCGATGCGGTTGAGCCCAGCTGTCCCTGCATGTTGTCGTACATGCTGTTGCCATCCGACGGCCGTGCATTGCCGTAGACTGAGTCGGTAGCCTCAATGCCATATCCTTGATGATACGGGTCATTCAGCGTCGGCTGCAGCTTGTTTAAGCCCCGAGATCCGCCGCTACTGCTGCTAGGCTTCTGCGTCAGCATTCGCTTTAAAGATCCCATTTTACCACGTCCGCCACTGCCAGCCTGCATGCGTGCCGCTCCTGTGGCCCCCGCAGCTGCAACGCCATTCGCCGTCATGGCTCCTGACGGTGACCAGAGCCCACCCATGCCTTGCGCCAAATTAGGGTCCAAGGCAGCACGGAAGTAGCGCATAAATATGGTCTCGGCAGCCGTCTGGATCTGCAGCGCCATACGTGAGCTTTGCCGACGGCTGCGACGGAAAGAGTCACCGCGCTGAGCATCGCCCTGAAGCTCGCTCATCGGCTGCACCGAGTCATCCGGCACCAGCACCTGGTCCGGCTGACCTCTCGACAGCGACTCTATCGTAGCCGTATGCGCGGCAGTTCGGCGAGCCGAGTCAGACTTTTCATGGCCGTTGTCATCAAGCATGCTGGCACGCTGCGACTGAGCAGGAATCACCCGGCTATCGACGCTGGCATAGTGGCTGCGCGCTTTAGCATGTCGCAAGTCGCTTTCGTAAGCCAGACACATTTTCTCATGTGTGCGGGCAGCCATGTAAAACTCCAGCCACCGTCGTGCCTGCGGCTGGCGCACTGAGCAATGCACGGCAAAGTCGCGAAGAGCCAGCGGTGCCCGCGTCCGTCGAGTAAGCACTTGATCCAACGATGGCAAGCCACCGGTCCGCAGATTGTGGTCCTGCATGTATGCCCAATCAATTTGCTGCTGCTGCTGCTGCTGCTGCAGTGCAGTGGACTTTTCGCTCTGCAGCCCACCATTCTTCATTGTATTGATGGTCATGAAATGCGACATCCCGCTACCGCGCTGCTGCCCGCCCGCTTGTTGCTGTAGCGAAGGCGATATTGAGTCGTGTGCACTTGGTGAATCAATATACATGTCTCCGGCTCCCATTTCACCCACTGCTACTTCGGTATAAGGCATCAGCCGCTCTTCACGCTCCAGCTCGTCAATGTTTAGTGGGTCACGTACGCCAGCAGGCAGCGCTGTCGACATGCGCTGCCACGGCTGGTTGTCAAAAAACGTAGATAAAGGAGCTCGGTCATCGGAGGAACGCGCAGATAATGTGCGATACCCGTCGCTTTCAGACCGTCCACGTGTTCCAGGTGCACCGAGCCCGTCGGCGCTCTGGCTGAATGCTCCATACTGGTCGCTAGAGCTATTGGGCATTGCCACATGGTGTTCAGACTGCATCCCACCTGCGTGATATCCTAGACCTGGCTTAATCATGGTTCCTTTTTTAACTGGCTAGGTCTTTGTACAAATACTAAACTTGTGTAAAAAAAATAGCAGTCAAGATGACATTAAATGAATGAGAGAAAGAAAAGGTTGGAAATGATAAGGGGGAGGAGAGGACGAAAGAAATAATGGCTTGTCGTAAACAAAAGAGGAAGGAAAAGGTTAGCGACAAAGAAAGAAGAAAAGGGGAGGAGAAGTTTCAAGAAAGTAGTATCTAAAAAACTCCGATTGTTTTCCAGCAAACAACAACAACGCTTAATCAACACAATCAAATCAATAAACCTGCACGTGAGCAAGTGACACTATTTTTTTCTTCACTTTAATGCTCCTCTGTTCATCTTGCAATTAAGTTTTGCTCTTTGCTTTGTACTTGTAAACAAAAGATTCAGAATGGATTTGTTCTTCAAAAAGAAAGTAGACGACTCTCCCAAAGCGGCGATTATAAAATTGCGGGAGACAAAGGACATGCTCGATAAGCGTGAACGGCATTTGCAAACTCAAATAGACAAGCAGCTTCAAACAGCTCGAGCAAATGCCGTAAAAAATAAGAGACTGGCCATGGCGGCGCTAAAGAGGAAAAAGGCTTTGGAAACTCAGATGGAGAACATTAGCAACCAGATACTGGCAGTTGACACACAAATTATGACTATAGAGTCGTCTAATTTGAATTCCGAAACCTTCAAGGCCATGCAGCAAGGGTCGTTGGCTATGAAGAAGATTCACCAGGGACTTACTATCGATAAGGTTGACCAGGCGGTTGATGACATGAACGAGCAGATGAGCATGAGCAAGGAGATCAGCGAAGCAATGACAAGTGGATTTGGAATGATTGATATGGATGAAGATGAGCTGAATGCAGAGCTAGAAGAGTTAGAGCAGCTGGAGCTGGATGAACAGCTATTGGGCGCCGAACATACGCCAGTATCTCTGCCACAGGTCCCAGTTGCTTCTGTCCCACAGACATCCAAGGCTATCAGCTCGCCACAAAGCAAAGCGGTGTCTCAGCAAGATGAAGATGATGATGAACTGAAAGAGCTACGCGAAAGCATGGGAATGCTTGCTTAAATATATATTTTTTCTATATCTGCATTTCTTTTTTATAAATATTGAAGGGTATTTCTTGATGGAAAAAAAAACAGACACTAATCTTCTTGTTTGGGTGGAATAGTAGGTACAGCTGGCAGAGTTTTGCTGCGATGAAGCATAGCCAAGGGAATTGCTGCAGAATGGCGATTATTTGCTGTGCTTATACGCTGCGACTGCTCGTCAGAAGTGGATGAGGCGGTGCTACTGCGTACAGTTACGCTGCTACGACGGGGCGATACGGGCAGTGGCGCTGAGTCGATTTCGGCAGGATGCTGAGGAGGAATGCTGGTTGCAGGCTGAGGACGAGGACTGGTTATGGCATCACGTAGAGCGCCCCAGTTGAAGGCAGAAACACTGAACCGGTTGGTCTTTGGAGATACAGCTGAGCTGGGCGAGCCATCATCTACAGACATTACTCGTGCCCGTGGCACCACACCATCTTCTCGCCCACCCTGCTGCTGCTGCTGCACATCTGTCGTGACCTCGCTATTGGAAACAAACTTGCGCAAGTTGGTCAGCTGCCGCTCCAATTGCGCCCGTTCCTCATCCGCTTCAGCCAAGTCCAACCGTGCACGCACCAAGGCCTCTTCGGCAGTCTGTGCCCGCAAACGCTCAGTTTCCAGCTTGCGTATATCCATGCGCAACTGCTCGTTTTGCGCAGCCAGCTCGGCTCGTGAAGTCTTGGCAACGACCAGCTCGTCCCGCAACAGCTCATGCTCTGCTTGCAGTGCTACAAGCGCGTCGCGATGCGTGTCGCTGGTAACCCGAGCGTCATGGAGCTGGCGCTGCAGCGGCTCCAGCACCTGTTCACGCCACGCGCTGTCCCCTGGACCATACGACGAGGTGCTCATACGCACCGGCTCCACCGCATCGCTGCTGCTGCTGCTGCTGCTGATTGTCGTGCTGCTGCTTTGAGGAGAATCAATTCCCAACATTGTCAGCGGCGCATTGTCCTGCTGCTGCAGCGACTGCAGAATCTGCTCGCGCAGTTGCCGTGAGCGCTCACGCTGCGCCTGCGTCAGCTCCAAGACGCGTGGGCTGAGCTGCCCGCCATCGTCACTGCTATCCGAGCGGCTAGACACTGGCGATGCGCCCTGACGTGCCGCAGTGCTTTCTTTGCTCCACGGCCACCCCAGAAACTTGATCACGGCCGCATGCGTAGTGGGCTCCTCGGCTCTTGGCTGGTGGCCACTGCGACGCTCCACGCCTTGCTCACGCCAGTACGAGGTTTCCAGTTCGTCGAGCCGTGCCGCAGTGACGACAGCGCCGAGCCGGGCAGCCTCCTGAAGCACAAAGCCTGGGCGGTCGCGCAAGCAGTCGTCACTGTACAGCCCGGAATTGAGCACACACATGGCAGACTCAAAGTCCTTTTGCGCCAGCAGCTTATCGGCGTTGCGCTGCAGCAGTGCAATGCCAATGCGCATGATGGTTTCAGGGGCGCGTTCAGCCATAATGACATCCATGGCACGCAGCACAAACGACAGCGGCATCGTATATGCAAATAAGGATAAGAACCATGATGGCACGTACATGGCCGGAAGCACGCCTAGCTGCTCCAGGTGGGCCATCAGATCAGGCACAATCTCCGCAGCCATTATGCCGAACTGATGCAGTCGCAAATGAAGGCCGGCCATATTCTCCGTAAACATGCCACGCAAGTCATACGTCTCCATCAGGCGCACCAGCACGCAGAACGCCTCGCACTCGCCCATGTTCATGATCAGCGGGCCAATTATAAAGCCCAGACCCTGGCAGTACCCCACTTCTGCGTCGTATAGCGAGTATGCCTTGAGAATGCGAAATAGGCGCTGCTGAGCCTCACCGCCCTCCTGCCGGAACACCGGCACTTTTGGAAATGTACGCGGCAGGTCGCGCCGGATCACCCGCTCGTGCGGCGAGTGCTCCTGCTCCAGCTGCGCATACACCGTCTGCAAGTATGTGGACCGTGCCTGCGTTAGGGACTGCCACACTGCACCGCGCACACGGGCCGGAATCCCTGCGCGGATCTTGGCTGCCAGATGCAGCGGAGCCCGCCGTTCTAGGCCCTCAGCGTCATCCAGCACCGCCCGCCAGAACTCCCCGTCAGGCAGCGCTTCCAGCTCCTGCTCCCACCCGCCGGTCACTCCATCCAGCTCTGCCATTGTCTGGCTGTGCAAAATAAACTCCGGCAGTGCTCGCTCATCGCCTTCCGGGTACTCTCGGTATCTATCTGCCGTCTCTGCATCCGAAGGCCCCGCCATGGCTGCCGATGGAGCTTCTGTGTATGTTGGAGACTGCACGTCTGCCAAGGACTGCAGCGTGTCCTTGTCTGCTTGCAAGCTGCCGTGCTCGATGACGACCCGCTTGGGGTCTCGGAACAGCAGGTCGTTGGCAACCTCAGCTCTTGCCAGCATTAGCGCTACGTCGTCAAGTGTGGGATCGTTGCTATCAAAAATACCGGCGCTCTGGTGCTTGCGCCGACGGTCTTCGGTAGTGATATGCAAGTGTGGCTCTTCAAGCGGGCCAATGCTGGTGCGTCGATGTGGCTGTTGTGATAAAACCGCTGTGGGCGAAAGTGCAGGAAGTTGTAATGATAAAGATGGCTGTGATGTGCAATAAGAAGAGAGTGATTCGCTTTTGGCTGCCTGCCTGCCACCCTTATGGTCCCCGTCCCCGCTGTTTCGCCCGCCCATGTCTCCTCCTTATTGATTTTTAGCGTGTGGTTCTTTTTGACTTTACAGGGCTATACACCCATTGATCCTTCTTAGCCACAAAATAAGAATGTTCTTGGCTTCTTTGCGCTGGTTAGTCTGGGTAATTTCGAGCAAATTTCAAGAATATTCCCTACTGTGAAAAATAAACAGTGATCAGAAAGATGATGGTCTCACAAACATGCTTTTTTTTCCATGTTATGCCGATCCTTATCCCAGTCCACACACACACGCTTTTGCTTCCAGCCACTTGGTTGTTGTGTACACATACTCCCTCTTTTTTCATGCTTTTTTTTTGCCTGGGAAACAAAAACAATAGCATTTTTCTTTGTAAAATAAAGTATCATTGAACCCACATGTGGCTTGTAGTTCTGCTTCCTTTTTGCACTTACTTTTTTTTATGCTGCAAAGTTATTAGTGATATAATACTTTTAGCTAGACAAAACAAGGAATTTTAAATAGGAACCAGTTTGAGGTAATGAACATAAAACAAAGCACTTGGAAGGAGAAAAAAAAGAGGGCGGTTGTCACCGGAGAATTTATTTTTATCCCAAATGTCAATTTCTTCCTTTTTTCTGCTCCAGTGTTCCTGTCAAATTGCGCTTCAAAGATGCACATGTTGCATCGGCTTTAAGCGCTTGGGTTGTCACGGCTAAATTTCTTAATTTTCTTTTGAATAATTGAATTAGACGCTTCTTTTGGCTGTTGGCATTTTTACGTGAAGAGACAACATATTTGCAATATATGCTAATATGTTGTTCGCTAGATGTGTTTATGTTGGTGATAATATCTAATTAGATTGACCAGACAATATCTATACTTTATGAATAGAAAAATCAAGTGCATATTAGTAAAGCTACATTATCTTGATTTTTCCATAGAAATACACTACCCTGGCATTGAAAAAGTGCGAAATACTGTCTCTTGCTATCCATAAACTTGTTTACTCCGTCTTTTTTTCTTTTTTTGATAAAGCATATATCGAGCCGATGGCAACTTTTAAAGATCTTCCAGATGACATTGTTATCAGTATTACCAATTATGCAGCAGCAGATATAGAAAAAGGCTTGCAAAAGTGGAAGCCAGCGCTCTATATGCTGGGAATTAGCAAGCAGTGGCGGGCACTTGCTAAAGCCATAGTATTTAGATACGGATACATAGAAGAAGCATTGCCATCGCACAAGAATAAACTCAGCGTGCTAACCAATCTTCCATTAGCTTGCCATTCTGCCAGTACACACTATGTCAAAACGCTATCAGTTGCCCATAAAGCTGTAGATTCGGCAGATGAGCTTTTGCTGTCTATTAGCATTGCTACTAACTCAAAATGGCCAAATATCCGGCAAATTCGTTTCTTTAGCCGCTTTGCCAGCTATTCCCTAAGCACCCGTGCGCTTACTTGCGAGCAATGCAAGTATGTTAATACGCTGGCTGAGCTTTTTGTAAATAGCTTTCCTTACATTCGCACGCTTGACATCTCAGCTACTAGAGCGGATTCGCTGTATCACGAGTTCATAGTAGCAGTAATTAACAGAATCTTGCCCACGCTCGACCATTTTGCCTACAATGGCGCTCTGTTCGCTTTGCAGTCCTGCACAAATAACTATTTGAAAACAGCGGATTTGAATTTTACAAACCATCTTGATAAAGCACCGATAGCCATTAACCCAGAACCGCTACAAAAGCTCAATCTGGGCAATATTGGGCCTAACTATGCATGGAACCAGTTTTTGGCTCCAAAACAAACAGACTCTATCACATTTACCAACTTACAAACATGCATGCTCTCCAATATGGGCCTGCCAAGCCTTTCAATGCCCAGTCATGAATCTCAAGTATTGCCAGGCGTTAAGCCACAAACTTTGCGCTTCCCCAAGCTCCACAGCTTGACACTCTGTGGAGAATGGCCACCAAATGCCAGAATAAAATCAATGCTCTCTTTTCCGCTTGAGCGCTTGGAGTTGCAATGGTGGCTGCCTGACTTTGACCTGCTCGACATCCCTCACTTGCACTTTCTCGGTTGCATCAAAGTACGATATACACTTGATGCTAACTCTCAAAATTCCGCGTTTTTTGATAGAACCAACCAGCTGATGCGCAGAATCAAGGGAGTAGGCTCTGTGCAGTTTATCCTCTACTCTGTGTCTGAATCGCTTTTGTGGCAGCAAGCCCAATGGCCGCATCTGACTGCATTGCACATGGATCTTTGTGCGGACATCTATTATGTGCTTTCATTATTAAGCAGGTTCCCTCATTTGCACCAGTTTAAAATGTGCCGACTGCTTGATGCTAATGGCTGCAGTGATAAGAGTGCACTTTTGGCAAAGCTCCAGATTAAACAGCCACCAAACTCGTCGCTGGAAAAGTTTGTGTTAGGATTTAGGCCTCACCTAGCCGATGAAGCACTGGACGCCAATTTGCAGCTTCTTTGGTGGTACTTTCCACAGCTGAAAATGATAGACATTCCCTTAAGTTGCTTATAAATCCATCTCATGACCATTCCCCACAATAACCTGCTAACATTAAAGCAAATAGAATTGCTGCCAGAGATACCCAAGCTAATAGAATACATGTCTATCTTTCCTTGAAACCCACCCATTTGTCGAATAAAAAGGGCAAGCGAATAATGGGCAGCGAATACGACCATGGCGTAGTGCAAGGCTCGCTTAAATTAAAATCTGGTAAAGTCTCGAAAAAGACCAAGAAAAGAAAGAGCAAAAGAAGACCCGAATCCCCATCTCTGGAACGCCCTAAAGTCTCGACTGAGCGGACAAAGACAGAAGCAGAAAAGCGCCACGAAGAAGTTTTAAAGAAGCGGAAGCTTGAGCAGATTGAAAAGCTGGCTGAAAAATCTCACCAGGAGCGGCTCAAGGAATTTAATGAGCTTTTGGAGCAGACACCCGAACAGCACGACATGCCGCGAGTAGGCGGATAAATTTCAAATTTTTGTAATAGAGTTTGCTGGCAAAATCTACCAAAGACGCGCCGAATCTTTCGGTTTTTTCTTTTCCTTTTTCTCTCTTTAGGTTTAACTCGACACTTTATCTTCTTTGTTTGTCTTTTAATTTCCCTTTGCTATATCGGCTTATTGCTAAGTCTCAAATATCCCAACAAATGTTCTTTTTATTTTATTGCAATAAAGCATCAAGCCCTCTTGCATTTGTTTCCTCTTTTTTTTTTTTAACAAGTTAGGCTTTGGATGCCTGGAGGAAAAATAAAAGTTTTGATATAAATACCCCTACACCTTGCTTGCCTTTCTCTTCATCCATAAATTACAACACTTTTCTCCTATCACTCAACTTTTTTATTCCTGCTCTTACAGTTCAAAAATACCAAACATGTCAGACAATAAAGTGTACATTCCTGCTTGTATCTACATTTTAGGAAAGGGTGGAGAGGAAGGAAAAAGAGATGTAAAGCTCACCTGTGAACATACACCTGAAACATCCGATGCACTCGAAGAGTATATTCAGGAAAATTGGAACAAAGACGAGGATGGAAATGAGGAAAAATGGCCAGAGTATAAGGAATTCCGCATTGTCTACAACATAGAGGATTTTAATAAAGAGCTGGCGATTAGTTGTACAGTGATCCATAGAGATCATCCAGATATAGATTGTTACCAAGAAACTCTGCTTAAAGAATTCGATGCTGAAACTATTAATAGTGGCGTCAATTTTATAGAAGCTGTACAAGAGGTGCTAGAAGAGTCTGACCAAAGCTACCTTAGCCCTCCCGAAGCTGCGCCTGCAGCGTAAATAGCTGAGCTTCTATGAAGCCCAGTTAGAGCAAGTAAAATTATTTGGTTGTGTGGCCAATTAACAAAATGTGGAAGTCTTCAGTACATATTTTATTAGTACTAGAGTTTAGCCAAGAACATTTATAGGAAATAAATTTAAATTGGCCATATAAACATATTTTAGACTGCAACATGGAGAATTATTTGAAGGGATTAAGCGGAAGAAATTCCGGCTTAGTATGGTTCATATTAAATTCAAATGGATGATCAAGTTGTTCGAGTGTGATTCTATAATCAGTAAAAAATTATTTAATTTTATAGGCATTTATTTTCCATTACTTTTAAGTTTCAGTGTACTTGTACAAAAAAAATAATAATTAAACTATACAAATGGCCAACTCTGACAGTAATTTGGATAGAGAAGGAAATAAAGTAAGCCTCGCTTCGCTATTCCCACAGTCAACTGAAGCCGAGGCTGTAGAGGGGCCAGATACCTCTGCTGAGAGGGTGGTCAAGCGCGGACGACCCAAAGGCAGCTCCAAAAAGAACCAGCCCACAGGTACCGATGCAGCAAGCACGTCCAAACCACCAGCAAAGCGAGGACGACCCAAGAGCAGTCTCAAAAAGGAGCAGACAACAGAGGACAACATAGCATTAGGGGCAAATGATACTGGACTGCCTGCGCATACAGCTACTACTGATGGTACCATCGCGGAACAACACCAAATTGACACAAACAATACGGAAGCTACAACGCCTAAAAAGCGCGGACGGCCACGAAAAGCAATTCCTGGCGCAGATTCGGCGTTGGCAGAAACTCCAGCTACACCTAAAAGACGTGGGCGGCCACGCAAGACGTCATCCCCTGCCAAACATGCTTTATCTCCGCCTTTGGCACAACTTGGAGGAACACAACTATCAGCTGTTGTCCCAGATCACAATTTGGCGACGCCTAAAAAGCGCGGTCGCCCGTCAAAAGCTGTTGCGGCAACTGTGCAATCACCATCTACAAACTCGGCAGACGCAGATGAGCAGGCGCAATCTAAAGAGCCTGCACGAGCTGTAGCGCTACAGGATGCTTTGCATGCTACAGATACAACTGAACATCCGCAAAAGAAAGCAAAATCCCAGACAAAGCGGCCAGCTATGCCTAAAAAAAGCGCACAGCCAAAGCGCAGTGGGAAAATACAAACGCTATTGTTTAGCCAAACTGCTCAGAAGCCTCAGCGAGCTACGAGCAGCAAGCAGAAAAGTGCTAAAGCTAAAAGCAATGACGATGACGATGATGATGACGAATTTATCGCTGCCAGCAGTGAAGAAGATGACGAATTTATCCCTGATGCCGATATATCTCCAACTGCTGCCGCCACTGAGACCAAGCCTAAACTGTCCAAATATAAGCGAAAGCTAGAAATGTCCCCAGCAATTGGCAAGAAGGACTCATACTGGTCTGGCCCATCGGAAGACCAACGGCTGATTAACCCTGCGTATATCGATTTTGGCCTTGACGAAGCTGTATGGTCTGATCTGCAAAGCATTCGCATAAAGTCACCCTTGATGGCGGCGGAAACTGCAGCTGATGTCGTATTGAAGCATCTGCCCCAGCTAGCTGATTCGAGCAGTGATATCATAACATTGACAATGTATAGCGGTAAGGAGCCAAGCGATACCGATCCTGAATTGCAGCTGAAGCCGCTAAATGCACACGAGCTATCCGAGGATCGAGCAGGGTTTATAGCCAACGTAGGCGAGCACATACCCGCAATAGACTGGCGCCCCGTTTTGCCAAGCACAAATAGCGAATTTATTGATTATATTGCCACTAGCAGCTTGGGGCCGAAAACTGCAGGCAGCGCTAGTCTGGGCGTTGCACTGTCGAAACGCGTCAAGGAGCCTGGGCCAGGCTCAATTTTGATCTGGCGACTGATCACAGCAAAAGACCAGCGATCCCAGTGCCAGATGGACATGGCTTTGTTACATAGGTTTGGCCATTGCTTAGCTATCAAATGGTGCCCACTCAGCATACCTACCAGTGCACTAGAACCGTCTGAATGGCCAGTTATTGGTATTTTAGCGGCAATATTTGGCGACGGCCATTTGCGCGTGCTGGCGGTGCCTGAGCCTGATGCGGTTAGAAGAAACCATCAGTCTGCTTTAGCGGTACCAGGGGCCGATCCAGCTTGCCAGCCAGCGTTTGTACACTGGCTGCCTGAGAATTCGCTGGTGGACATTAAGGCCCCGCACGGCGTATTCACTTCGCTCGACTGGGTGTGTAGCGACGTTGTTGTTGCCGGCACCTCGCGAGGAAATCTGATGGCATGGGACATCAAAGGGGCCATTCAAACGCAATTTAACAATTCCCAGATAATCGCCAAGGGCAGCTGGCCATATTCTATTTCTGGTTTGACTAGCCAGCAAAGTACGCTGCATGCAAAGTTGCAGCAGCCTATACCTATTATAAACCATCTGCTGCACAATGGAGATGTGCACAGCATCAGCGTTTTTTGCAGCGGATCGGCGTTGGATGCCAAGTTTGACACATACCGCAGCGCCAGAGGGTTTCTTTGCGTGGGGATATCTGACTTGCAAGTTCTGACGCTGGGCATGGATGGGCGCTATCGCCAGATTGTTTTGCAAACGCCAGTGCGGCAAAACGCTGCCATTGAGTTTCCATCGCGACGTGTGCCTGCAGGTATATGCTACTGGATCTACGGCACCTGTGTGTACTCGGAATTGGATAAATTTCTGCGTATGCATCATGAGCGAATAATGAGTGCATCATATAACCCGTGGATCCGGTCCACAGCAAAAGCTGGCCGGTTTGTGGATTTCAGAGAGGAAGCAGTAATGCCGTCATCGGGAAGCCACGGCGTCCCGGAAGATGCGCACCTGACATGGAATCTGTCGCAAGATAGACCCTCCTTGTTTGTGAACAAGCTGGGGTGTCCTACACTGGATATGGCGGCTTCAGACATGCATCCATATGTGGCGGTAGCTAAAAATGATGGTGAATTGATGATTGCCAACTTGTGTATAGCCAAGGGCAGGAGAGTTCCGACACCGCACTCGCGCGTAATCTACACTCTACAGTGTTACAACAATATGACAACACAGCAGCAGCAGCAAGATGCAGAAGATGGCGATGATGAGGTTGTGAAGTATGCATACAGGGCTCGATCATGTATAGAAAAGCGGCCTAGTGGAGGGCCCAAATTATCCTGGCAGTACAACCTGTACATGCCGCAGGTCTCTGTATTGAAATGTGCCTGGTCCCGCAACCCTAATTCGTTTAGCTGGATAGCAAGCTCCAACGCCAACGGCATCTTGCGAATCGAAGATGTAGCACCTTAATTTTTATAAAGAAAGCATTGGCCGGGTTTTTATTTTCTTGTGAAACATGGTAATCTTAAATGGTACATTTATCAACACGATTTTTACCAAAAATGGCCATTGAAGCGAATCAGCTGCTTGTTCTTTTATCTTTTTTTGGGTTGTGCATATTTCTTCCAGCATGTAATTGGCTGGCTAAAGTGAAGTTTTTCTTGTGAGGTTCAAGTGTGACCAAGTTTAGGACTGTAGTTGATGATCATTTCACAAGGCAATAAAAAAAAAAGCTGTTTTTATCTCTTTCAAATTATTTTATTTTTATTATTGTTTTGTAGCTAGTAAAGAAAGAAAGAAAAAATGAATGCTACAGATATTATGCAGAAGCCGCTGTCACCAGCATCACCATCACCCAGCCAGTCTCCAATGATTCGGTTTCGGCACTCGTGTGAACATTGCAGGTAAAAACCCCCCTTATTCACATACCGAGAGAACGTTTCCACAAATTGTAGTATACCTGTATATTAACAGACCCATCACTATGTAATTATAGGAAACGGAAAATAAAGTGCAGTGGCACTCGCCCAGTCTGTGATCATTGTTCGCGTCGCAATATCCCCTGTATCTACAAACCACAAGCCAAAAACCCTCGACGCAGCAACACCGCCGCCCAGCAATCCAGCCCGTCATTTGGACTCAAAGCATCATACAAAAAACGGTACCCCAACACATCGATCCAGCCCATCTCAATTCCAGCAGCCAATAGCTTCAACCAGCTGAACTCTTCATATCTACAGCCAGTGCAGTTAAACGATGTGCGGCATGCCAGTGCGCCTCTTCATGCTGCGTCGCCATTGATGTCTGCTGGCAGCGGCAGTATGGCTGGCCCTAATGATTTACAGCAAAACAGTCAGACGGGTGGTCTGCAGCTACGCCCGGCATCGGCTATTCCGCCGCATCTGAGCAGCCATAGCAGCCTTGCTAGCAGCTTCAACAGCAATAGCAATAGCAACATGATGCAGCTATCTCCATTTTCCACCTCATTTGGGTGCTCTCTGCCTAGCGATATGGGAAGCAGCACGCCGGGCTGCAGCGATACTGCTGGAAGCTTTAGCTCTATCGGCAGCTTCTATAACCAAAATGAGAGCATCAACAATGCAGCCGCAGCCGCAGCCTACGACTTGTGGAACTGCCAGGGATTGGGATTTGAAAACACTCCGGATATCTCGATAAGTGGGATGTTTACACCTGAAGCTGCAGCAACGGCCAACTCGGCCGTGGCAAGTAACTCAGCAGACATGATGAGCACAGGCTTTAGCGGCGCTGATGCCAGCATGCAGCCGCCATATAGGCTGGTATCTCCACAAGACATCCATATGCAGACGGCTGCTGCACCACAGACTGCACCAGCAAAGTCGCTGTCATTTGGTGCTCATGATGCAGCAGCAAGTGGTTTGACCTCTAGCCAATCACCAGCGCCGACAAAGTCACAGCATAAACGATCAATGACAAACGAATCGGCAAACAGCATATCCAACATTCCCCTGATCGAACAATCGGCTATTGAAGAATCCATAAACTTTTCTGCAGATCCGTCGTCGCTATTTGGACTGTACACACAGCAGCCAATGTCTTTTTCGATGCCGTCGTTTTCTGCAGCTTCATCTATAGCAATGACGTCTGGCATGGGTTCCAGCGACAACAACAACTCTAATCCGCTGCTTAAATCCGACGAAACTGCTGCGTATATGGACTTTCTAGTCTCCTATGGAATCAGCAGCCCGTCGCAGATGCATGGGCAGCAGCAGACTCAGCCAATGCATTCAAAGCAAAACAGCTCGGGTCAGAAAGTTGCTCCCGAGCTGACTGTTTACCAGAATTCGCCAGAAAGCAAGAGCACTACGGGCAAGTCCAACTCGTGAAGAGCAGTTACTACATTGGTTTTATGGTTGTGAGATTTGAGAGTGAGCTTGACGTCATCAGTAAGCTTGTACTAAAAAAAAAAAAAGTTGATATCATGATCGGATGAGGGGATGGACAGATGTTTCGCGGGTCTCGTCGCTTCTTTAAAAATGCTTTGAAACAGAAATCTTGTGCAATATAACTTTTTTTTTTCTTTTTCTATCTTCTTCAGCGTTCTTACACTCAAAAAAAAAAAACAAAAGGAAAAGACTTCTCGTTCTTTATCAAAATCTCTAAAATAGCTAAATATGTCGCTTACCAAAGTATATTCTTTTGAAACCAACGACAAGGTATCACAAGCACTAGGCGAGTTTATTGCCCAGGCGTCTAGCGAATCGATTGCTCGTAACGGCCGGTTTACCATAGCCTTTTCTGGCGGATCATTGCCAGCAACCGCGTGCAAATATCTGCGCAATAACCAAAACATAGACTTTTCCAAATGGTATGTGTTTTTTGCCGACGAACGCTGCGTCAAGCTTGACAGCCACGACTCCAACTTTAGACTGGTACGTGAGGAGCTGCTAGACTACCTGGTACAGCAGAACCGCAGCATTCCGGCGGATCAAGTCATGGTGATCAACGACGACTTGATCCATGAGCCAGCAAAAGTTGCTGACGACTACCTGGTCAAGATGCAGTCGGTGTTTGCTGAAGCCAACAAGATAAGATTTCCCGAATTTGACTTGATCCTGCTGGGCATCGGTCCAGACGGCCACACGTGTTCGTTGTTCCCGAAGCACCCGCTTTTGGAAGTCAAGAACGACTGGGTTGCTTCCATTGATGATTCGCCAAAGGAACCTCCGCAACGCATCACGCTGACGTTGCCGGTTGTTAATCATGCCCGTAGAGTTGCCTTCGTGGTAACTGGTGCCGGTAAAAAGAGCACGGTTAAGGCAATTCTTGATGAAAAGAATACCCATATGCCAGCGTCACTTGTTGCTCCCATTAAGGGCGATTCTTATTGGTTTTTGGATGATGCTGCTGCCAAAGGGCTGACAGAAAACACACCTACTGAGTTCAAGCTTTAAGGAAACTGTTTTTTTTTTTTTGCTCTAACATACTAGTGTTGCCAATAGCAAAGAATGGAGATTGAAGATGTGCTTTCCTTTTTTTTTCCCCCTTTTAAAAGATATGACAGCGATAGGAGGCGGCATCCTTTTTAATAGCAAGTAGTTCTTTTAAACAAAGAAAATCAAGTATATTAAAAACAAGATATTGAAAAGAAGCGCTAGCCTTTTGGAAAAAAAAACCCCCCTCCCCAGTTGTTAATGTTAGCTAGTTAGCTAGAGAGATTAGGCGAAGGCTATAGCTAGTTTCTTTTCCTCTTAGTCTTACTTCATTGCCACAATAATTCGTATTTTCTCCTTCTCTATAAATTCCGCCCACTTAATAGACATGTCATTTAGCCAGCTTCCTGTCGATATACTTTATTTAATACTAAGAATTAGCACAAGAGACATAGTAATACACCCGCAATCATGGAAAAAGTTGCTGGGCTGTATTGCTGTCAACAGGTCGTGGCGGTACGTTGGTCTTCCAATGGTATACCAAAAAGCCATTGTCTGCTGTGAGACAGACTATGAGGCTATTGACATGGAGCAATATATGTACAGCAGTTTAAATACACCAGATGCGCCGGAAAAATGGATAACTAATGTCGACTTGTTTGTAAGCAACGGCCTGACAAAATATGCAAAGGAAATGTACATAACGCTATCGACTGATATAGGAGTATTGTACTTTATCGATGAGCTATTTGAGAAGCTGCACGTTAACAGCGCCAACTGGACGCAGGTAACCCAGCTGGATTTTCGCATTTGCAATGTGACTGCAGACGATGACGAGTCTCATGAGCAGACGGCCTCTGATCTAGCCCTGGTGTTTTCTCAGTATTTTTCTGGTGTTAGGCAGCTGCGCTGTGAGGCTCAAAAGGGCGACCATCTATCGACCGCGTTTACAAACACACTCGTAGGCTGCTACACAAACGATATCACAAACTACAGCACAACATTTTCGACACCCACAACATGCCCGGTTTTTGGCAAGCAGCTCACGCACTTGGAAATTCTGCAATGCTGCAATGCCGCCAAAGAGCTAATATATATCCATGCAAGCACCATAAGACACCTGACACTGAACCAGCTAACTTATGACTTTGAGCTGGTAAACTATAAAACTGGCTCATCCCCATCTAAAGAAATTACGTTTGAAAATTTAGAAACATGGTGCCTTAGCTATATTAAGCCAGCGAGCTTTTCCCTTGAAGAGCGGCAAGAGTTTCTGAGCCAGCAAACCAGGTGCAAAGTAGTAGCGCCCAAGCTCAGAAACTTAGCCATCAGCGATTACCTATCCGTATTCCCGCTAAAGTTTGTATCCTCGACCTTTAGGCTAGCAAGCTGCCGGATATTGTGTTCTACGCTAGCAGCCCAGCTATTTACCGAGGTCAAATTCCCCAACCTGAAGGACCTTATTCTTACACTATACAAGGAGAAGTCGGCGCATGGTGATGATGGGCCAGACATAGTAGCCACCGTGAATAACATTGTAGATACAGCGCGGCCAAGCAACAGCTGTACAATATTCCTTGAGTCAAGTATAACTGATATCGACCCAACAAATATGAAATGGTCGCGGATAACCCAGCTTTCCATTAATGCATCCATCACATTCGGAGACATGATCAAGATTCTCGACAGGACGCCTAATGCTACCATTATTGCATTTCACAGTTTAAATATTAACGGAGAGGAGGCTATAGATTTTGTCGAAAAACACCGTAAAGCAAATGGCGCGCAGCAGCATTGCATTATGCCCTTGCATTTCAAAGTCAAAAGCATCAGGATTAATGTCGAGAAAAAGGGCTGTCCTCCAGGCCATGCACAAGCTATGAAAGAGTGCATTTCTCAATGCTTCCCTTCACATAAGATATTTGAATATTTCATATCAAGCTAACCAAACATAGCCATTTTTTTTTTTAAAAAAAGCCCCTCGCCACTACTTGAAGGCATCTCATGATCTTTATGTGTACAATAAATTAGATTTACCTTTGAGCAGGGAAATGCCTCTAGATTAATTTATCCAGTGGGGGGTTTTTTTTTTGGGAGGATTCAAATTGATCCCATTAGAGTATAAGGCGGGATTTCCTCGCCCTCCTTTTTGCTACTCGCAATTTCCGCAAAGTCACACTTGGAATATGCAGATAAATGAGCGATTAACGAAAGGCATTCTGACTTTAAAACACATGAAAAGGAGATCCATTGCAGTTTGGATAGCGGAAAGGATTTGTTTTTTTTGTTTTTTTGATAATCACGATTATTTTCAAAGAGCGCAGTTGCAGGTTACAGAAGTACTCAGAGACATGCGCATTAAAATTACACAAGCTCAGCCGGAAAAAAGATAAAAGCAAAATAGGCGGCGGCAAAGCAAAATAATTACAAAAGTATAAAAATAGATGGATTTACAGAAAGTATAAATTGAGAGATCGTCCTGCTTAATAAACAAGGCAGAATTGCCGCCAATTAACATGCTTCAGCAGTTCTAGATACAAAAAAAAAACAATAGCCTGAATATAAGGAAAACTTGTTAGATGTTGTATGGCGCTATCAAAGTACAAAGACCAGTTATGTTGGTTCTTTCATTTTCAATGGTAGAATGCAAATAACTAAACATGATAGGAAAATACCAGTTTTTTTTTTTGAAGAAGGAAAATCTCTGCACGATTAATGCTTTTTTATGTGAGAAACACAAACAAACCAGATGGGCTTCTTGATTGTTTCTTGTATGCCAAGCTCTTTTTTTTACTTCAGTACATATTAGAATAGTATTATTACTTAGCCATACGTTGGAATGGGCGTTGCTTATGAAACGGACGTTTTTATAGTATCCCAGTCAAGCATGGGCGACGTCATCACTCACAGTTGACTAAAAAGCTGCTTTCTGTAAATACATTTTTATATTGCTACAAGTCTTCCTGGAAGATGGTGGGAAAAATATATGTGACGTCATTGGCATTGAAGGGCAAACGAAAGCCGTATGGAATGACTTGCATATGAGGCATCGATATCTCGGTAAAAAGAACCAGCAAGTACGGGAAGACAAGAAAGCCGAAGAGGAAAATCTACAGTTTTTTTTTCTTCTCTTGCCGGAATCCTTTTGACTTGGGAATCTCTCCTTTTTTTTATTCTTCTCCGCTCCTTCACATCCCCCCAAATCAACAAAAGTGTTAGTGCGAATCTGCTATTTTTTTTTCATCCACTTTTCCCTTCTTTCTCTCTATCTTTTTTCTCCCTCCCCCCACCATTTTTTTTCTTCCTTGGATATAACTACTACCCGATTTCCTTCCACTTTCTCTCTCTCTTTTTCTTCAGTCTTATGTTTTTTGTTTTCTCTTTATTTATTGTTTTCCTCTAACGCCCCTGTGTTTCTATTCCTACACAACTTTTTGAAGATAAAAAAAAGGATACTAACGAAGCTTTGCAAAAAATATATATCTAACGAACTTGAACTTTATTGATATCCCAGATCAATTAACGAAAATCGACAGCGACAAAAAAAAAAGGGAGGAACCATTGTTTTTTTTTCTTACGGGGTAGTTTAATGACCATTACAGAAATCCCTGACCATTGACAAACCGCCATCCTAAAAAAAAAGGAGAGAAGGAAACGTGGGAGGAAAAGAAAGATATTTGATGACTAGATGTGCATATACCAAAGTATGATCACACGGTATGCAGGGCTGCTGATTACTAGAATGCCATGGACATATGCACTGGTAACGCGGCCATCAACGCTATGCGTGGGAATATTCGCATATGTCTGCTGGCGGGTCATCCATGCGCGCTGGCTATCTCCGCTGCGGAACGTACCGGGGCCGTTCTACTCCCGGATAAGCTCGCTGCCGTCGCGCGCAAGAGGGCTGTTCAGCAGCACCAACGACGACATGATTAGAGGGGCGCAAAAGTACGGGCCGCTGTATATGATGGAGCCCACAAAAGTGGCGGTGTGCGATCCGGAGGACTGCCGGATAATGCTGGCCTCATACAAGTTTGCCAAAAACAAGCTGTACAGCAACGTGGGGTTTATGGACCCGAACATATTCCTGACGCGCGACGAGGATCTGAACAAGCAGCGGAGGCGGCAGATTGGGCCGGCGCTTAGCCCGACCGGGCTACGCGACATGGAGCACACGATACTGGCAGCAGGGCCGCAGCAGCTACTGGCCAAGTGGGACGAGCGGCTGGATGCAAGCGGCGGGCCGCCTGGCGAGCAGGCTGTCAAGCTGTGCTACTTCCATGACTTCACGCTGATGTCGTTTGACATAATCGCGTCGCTGGGCTTTGGGCAGAAGCACCGCTCGCTCACCACCCAGGACACCAAGGTGGCGCAGTGGGTGGAAAAGACATTCACCATGATGATCCTGCAGATGGTGCTTCCCGTCGTCAAGCTATGGCCGTTCCGGGTCGTAGTCGACATGCTGCTGGGGCGGCATGTTCGGGAGCTGTTCCGCTTTGGCCACGCCGCCATCCAGCAGCGCAAAGTCCACCTGCAGAAGGGGCTGCCGAAGCCCGACGACGTACTGCAGAAGTTCATAGATGCCGAGGACCCCGAGGAGGAAGGGATCCGCATGACGTCCCGCCAGGTGATAACCGAGACCATCATGATGCTGATCAGCGGCGCCGACACGTCCTCTACGGCGCTGGCATGGACGATCCACCTGCTCCTGCTCTATCCGCAGCATCTGCGGCAGGCAACCGAGCAGGTCCGGCAGAACTTTGCCCTCGACCACCTCATCACCTACGAGGAGGCCCGCAGGCGCGTGCCCTTTCTGGAGGCCTGCATCTTGGAGTCGCTGCGGCTATGCCCGGTGTCGACGAACCTGCCGCGCATCGTGCCGCCGGGCGGGGTCGTCCTCAGCGGCCACTACATCCCCGAAGGCTATACGGTGACGGCCTGCACGGCGGCGGCCAACCAGAACCCGAGCAAGTGGCCGGATCCGCAGCGCTTCGACCCGGGCAGGTTCGCCCCGTCGAACCCAAACGTCGAGGCCAACCGCAGGAACCTGATGACGATGAGCTCGGGAGTCAGAATCTGCCCCGGCCGCTATCTGGTCATGCTCGAGATGATGGTTACGCTGGCCAACATCCTGAACCGGTATGATCTGAGCCTGCCTGCGGACGCCCGCTACACCCCCGATAACCTGACCGCCCAGGGCCTGCCGGAAATCATGCCAAGAACCAACCTTGTCGCAATGGTTCCAAAGTACCCTTCCAGAGACTGTAATGTTGTAATTTCTAAACGGAAAAATATAAGCTGACTCAAACAGATAGCTCGGCTGGCTTTTTGCTGGCAATGACGTCGGAGTAGGGCGCCAGCGCAGGCCTGACAAAGTCCTGCAAGAAGCGATCGACCTGCTCGGGAGCGCGGCCAATAAAAGTTGAGGGGTCCAGCAGGGCATCGAGGTCCTCCTTGATGGGAGCAAAGTAGTCGCAGCGGCGCACTCTCTCGATCAAGTCGTTGTCGCCCCCCTCTTGCTTAACCACCGCCGCGGCCTGATGCGACAGCACGCGGATCTGCTCATGGCACTCCTGCCTGTCTCCGCCCTTCCGCACCATCGCCATAATAAAGTTCTCGGTGGCCATAAACGGCAGCTCGCTGCGGATGCGGCGAGCAATCACCTGCGGATAGACCACCAGCCCCTCCACCACGTTCTGCAGGGTAGCCAGCACAATGTCTGCCGTGAGGCACGCCTCCGGAATGCTGATCCGCCGGTTGGCCGAGTCGTCCAGAGTGCGCTCGAGCCACTGGACCGACGCCGTCTGCAAGACATCGCCGACCAGGACCATCAGGTGGCGCGACAGCGAGCAGATGCGCTCGGACCGCATCGGGTTGCGCTTGTACGCCATGGCAGAGGACCCAATCTGGTCCTTCTCAAAGGGCTCCTCCAGCTCCTTCAGGTTGGCCAGCAGCCGGATGTCCGTGGCGATCCGGTGCGCTGTGGCGCCAAACGAGGAGAGCGCCGAGACAAAGTCCACATCGACTTTGCGCGAATACGTCTGGCCGCACACGGGGTAGGTCTTGCCCGCAAAGCCGCTCAGCTCAGCGACCAGCTCGTCCAGCTGCTCCACCTTCTCGTGCTGGCCCTCAAACAGAGCCAAAAAGGACGCCTGCGTGCCCGTCGTCCCCTTGACCCCGCGGAACCCCAAGTCATCCCGCGCCCTCTGCATATTGCGCAAGTCCCACAGGAGCTCCTGCACCCACAGGCAAGCCCGCTTGCCCACCGTGGTAAGCTGCGCTGGCTGGAAGTGGGTAAAGCCCAGCGTGGGCTGCGCCCGCTGCTCCCGAGCAAACGAGGCCAAGCTATCTATAACCACCACCAGCTTCTGGATCAGCAAATCCATCGCATCCCGGAAGATAATCAAATCTGCGTTATCCGTCACAAAGCACGAAGTAGCGCCCAGGTGGATGATCCCGGCTGCCTGAGGTGCTGCCACGCCAAACGCATGCACGTGGGCCATCACGTCGTGCCGGCGGCGCTTTTCTTCGGCTGCCGCTACGTCATAGTCGATGTTGTCCAGGTTGGCCTCCATCTCCCTCAATGCCTCATCCGAGATTCCCGGGATTCCCAGCTGCTTTTCCGCCTGCGCTAGCCGAAGCCATAGCCGACGCCACGTGCCAAATCGCTTGTTGTTGGAGAAGTTGGCCGCCATTTCTGCCGATGCATACCGCGAGGTCAGCGGGCTCTGGTACTTTGCATTAGGATCACTCATACTTTCCAAAGGAGGGTCTTGTTTTAAGAATCAAGAGTTTATAAGAGAAAAATCACAAAAAAATTGGATGAGGAAAAAAAAGTTTGTTATCAATCCCCTTTCCAAGACAGAAGATCCAGTCCCAACAAAATTTTTTTATATCTTGCTTAAAAAGGATTAGGGGGGGGGAGCTTAGCGTTGACGCATAGACGATGCGGGATGGTTATGAGAAGTGGATGCAGCAGTAGCGATGTTGCGGTTAGAGTTATCGGCCAGCCCTGAAGCCACCTGCTGGTTCCACGACAAATATGTGTGATCGCCCAGGCGCCGCGGGCGGTAAAAGTGGCGAATTGCAAAGATGCAGCCCAGCAGCACGCACAGACCGCCCACAGCAATAAAGGCAATGCCCAGCACGGGGTTTCTTCCGCCAATAAACGAGGTGGTGGAGATGACCAGCGACTTGGTGCCGCCAAACGACCGCGTATCGTAGTTCATAACGATGTCCACCTGGTAGATGCCGCTCTTCATCGCGTCCTGCTCGTTCTTCATGTACAGCTTGCGGAACGTGGGCAGCCCCGCGGTACGCATCCACACCATCAGGTGCTCGTCGTCCTCCAGCTTCGGCATCTCGCTGTACTCGTCCCCATAACGCTCCCGCCAGTTAGGCGGCGGATACACCTGGTCCGGCTTATACTCTGTCGGGTTGAACCGCTTGCGGTCCGCCTCCCACGCAATGCCCTTCTCCGTCATTCTGTACACGCTGCTGCTCTCGCTGCCGCCTCCCGGATTCGTCAGCACCGGCTGCCCAATCGTATCGTTGAAAACCGAGTTGGCTATCAGCCCACACGGGTAATAGGGCCGCTTGTCCCCGCCAACGTCACGTATGTCCAGCGGGCTGCAGTCGCCCCCGTCCAGATCGCTCGCTGTCCGCACCTTGCCCTTCAGCTGATCCACGTCAAAGCTGCGTGTGTACCGCCGGTGGTTCTGGTAGAAGTTTGTTAGCCGGTAGTACAAAAACACACTTGGATCCAGGTCCTTTGGCACCGTGAACTGCACCGTGCAGGTCCTTGTGTCCTCGTTAAACTGCTCCTGTGGCTTCGCTATCGTCGAGCTCTTCACCCCGTGCATATGATACTCATAGTCGTCTACATCTGTAAATGTGTTTGGCAGCTGGTCGCAGTTGGTATAGTCGATACGTAGCTCGTTTATGCGTTCTGATGCCCACAAAAGCCACCCCCCAATAGGCGCAAATATTATTCCTATTATGAAAAACGTCGGCAGCACGCTTTTTGGCGTTAGCAGTGGCTGCCAAGCCCGTAGCCGCTGCTGCTTGAACGCCGTGTTGGATGGCTGCTTGCTCTTGCCCTCTTTTGTCCTGCCCGCCATTATCCCCTTGTAAGAAACACCTGTTCTTTAATCAAGATGGAAGCTCAATGCTAAAATTGAAGAGGGGAAAAAAATAGGAGGCTAATAATTGCAAAATGTAAAAAAAGCTCACGATACTTTTTTTTTCCGCAAGCCCAGGCCTTGGCCGCATAAAAGCTGCATCTGCACGTGATATCTTTAAATATAAAATCACAAAACTCGGAAATGAGGAAAAAAATTTTCAGTGTTTTTGTGATTGCTTCTTTCTTGATTTGGGGGGAATGGCTGGTACCACCTTTCTCTCTCGCTCTGCTGTTGCTTTGCCTCGTGGTACTTGTTTACGCTTTGTCTCTCGTGTTAGTTTGCGACGCTTTTCTGCAATGGATGGTTCCGATGTACCTGTGGGTAGCTACCAGGTAAGCTCCTCTTTTTATAAAGACAGTAGCTCGTTTTGTAACTAATATATGCTGGCTAATAGGCAGCCGTACGCGATCTCAACAACCTGCAGACAAACTACCAGATTATCCAGCAGATCAAGGCATCGGGAGGCCGACTCAACCAATACAGCATTCCCGAGTTTGCTGCATTCGTAGAGAAAATAGGCCATAAAGTCAGCGACCTCGACAAGCTCAACATAATCCACATCACCGGAACCAAAGGCAAGGGCTCGACCTGCGCATTCGTAAACTCCATTCTCACGCAGCTATCTCAGCAGCACCACAAAGCCCGCCCGCTAAAAATCGGACTATTCACATCCCCGCACCTGATCCAAGTGAGAGAACGCATTCAGATCAACGGACAGCCCATCTCGCAGTCCTCGTTTGCCCGATACTTTTATGAAACCTACGATAGGCTGAAATCTCCCGATCCCCCGCTACGCAAAGTATCCGATGAATCTCCCGATATGCCCATGTACTTTAGGTTTCTCACGCTAATGGCCTTCCATACGTTTTTACGCGAACAGGTCGACGTGGCTATTATGGAGGTAGGCGTGGGCGGTGAATTCGACTCTACCAACGTTATTCAGTCCCCAGTGGTCTGTGGCATTGCCTCGATTGGCCTAGACCACATGAACTCGCTTGGCTCGACCATTTCTGAAATAGCCTGGCATAAAGCCGGCATCATCAAACCCCATGTGCCCGTCTTCTCCGTTGAGCAGCACCCTGATGCTCTGCAAGTGGTCCGCAAGAGAGCCGAGGATAAGCAAGCTCCCCTGCAGGTTGTCTCTCCGTGGAAATCCGCCGATCTGGGCATTCCCGGCAACCACCAGCAGGTTAACGCTGCGCTGGCTGCCGCATTGTGTCGCGAATGGGCGCTCCGTACCAACAACTACCCTGCGGATAAAGACGAATCCTGGATTTCCCAAGGGCTCCAGCTGGCCCGGTGGCCCGGCCGTTCCCAAACCTTTGTATCGCCCCGCAGCTCTCAACTAAGCTGGCATGTAGATGGCGCACATACTACCGAAAGCATAACCGCATGTGCTCGGTGGTTCTCCAACATCCCTCATAAGACCCACTGCATCTTGCTATTCAATGCTGCGCATAACCGAGATGCCTCTACTTTGCTAACCACTTTGAATGAGCAGCTAAACTGCTCGTTTGTCTTGGCTGTGTTTTGCCCCAATATCAATGCCAGCCGCGCTGACAGCGTTAACTTTACTGTTCATAATGATGCTCAGCTTGGTCCTCAACATGACGCTGCTTTGGCTTGGAAGCAGCTTACAGGATCACCCACCGTTGTTTTGCCCAGTATCAATGAGGCAGTTGCGCATATCGAAGCTACCGCCCAATCTCTTCACTCCCCGGTTCATGTGTTGGCTACTGGCAGTTTGCATTTGGTTGGTGGAGTGCTGGACATAGCTAAAGGATCTATTTGACGAAATCAAATCATGATTAATAAATTTTTTCTTTAATAAATCTAAAAGGCTTTTTTTCGACAAAAGTTGAATCCTTCTCTTTTTCACTTGTTCATTCGTTTGAGATATAGCCTTTTTTTTGTGCTGGTCCGTATCCATCAAAAAAATAATTTTTATTCGCATCCATTCTCTCCTTCTTTTTTTGTATATTTATATTCAAACCAAAAAAGCAGTGAGTATACGTCCCTTAAAAATACCACTTTGAAAAAAGTGGTATACTTTAAGGGAAACAAAAAGAATGCTAGGAAGAAATTGCAGCAGCTCTGCAACGGTATAATCTTTCTTACTTAGTTGAAGCTTCATTGCAAGTTTTGACTTGAAAGAAAGTGATACGCATCTTTTTTTTTCTGGAGTTAAACAGTCTTGGGCAATGTACAAAAGCTAAATTGTTTTAATTGTAGATTTCACATTAGAAAAAAATGGTGCGCGTATCAGTTCTTAGCGATTGTTTGAAGACCATCAGCAATGCTGAGCGTCGTGGATTCCGTCAATGCATGGTTCGTCCTAGCTCCAAAGTAATCATCAAGTTTTTGTCGGTGATGCAGAAGCACGGATATATTGGAGAATTCGAGATCATCGATGATCATCGTGCCAACAAGATTGTTGTGCAGCTTAATGGACGTCTGAACAAGTGTGGTGTTATTTCTCCTCGCTTCCCTATTGCCATTTCTGATATTGAGCAGTGGGTGGCTGATCTGCTTCCCTCTCGTCAGTTCGGTTACTTGGTCCTCACTACCTCTGACGGTGGTATTATTGACCATGCTGAGGCTCGTCGTCGCCATTTGGGTGGTAAGATCCTTGGTTTCTTCTACTAAAAAAAATTTTTTTTTGTTTTAGAAATAAACCTTAACGGGTCAATTATACTAGAAACTAATGCAATTTTTACAAACTAACTGGATTTTGAATTCAAGTGGCAGATCAGATCTCTTCTTTAAGTTTCGGGTCCTATATTCAGCTTGCTCTGTCTTGTTTACAATTTTGCTGCAAATTACAAAATAGTAACAAATATCCAGTATATCAAAAAAAAAATGCATACTCCCTTAATGGCATTTACTGGTTTCAAAAGTATCTCAGTTTTGAACACTGCCGTTTTAGAAGCACTATATCTAAAAAGCACATTCAAAAAAAAAAAAAAAGCTTATAAATGGTTCTTTAACATGGCTGCAAAAACTATTCCCAAGTTTAGTATTTTTTAAACAAGCTATAGCTCACTGGTTAATCAGTAATATTGTCATATTAAGGCATCTATTGCTTATAAATAACTAATTATATAGCCATACCAAGTATTGAAAAAACTGCAAGTTTCAGTTCTCTAGTTAAATTTTTTTTTAAAAAAAAAAAGCTGGATTTGGGAATAATTTTTGCAGCCAATTGTATTACAATGGAACTGAATTCCTCTTATTATCTTGTCACATATTTTTCTTGTTCTGTCGAATAGTGCTTTAAAATATTGAGATTATTTAAAAAGAGAACCTCATCAACAAAGATACTGCTTGGCCATAAATATAGTGCTGACAGCACTATGGCTAATGATGAGCATCGTTGCGCGGCTTGGCAGCAAAATATAACTGCTCACAAACTAGCCCTAGACCAACCATGAGTTTCTTTGATTCATCTCTATGCCGAAGATCTGGAAAACAAACTAAACACACTCGTGTTTCTCAGATTTAGCACTCAAGATGGTGAGGGTACTGAATATAATACGGATTTCAAATAGTGCGTTTGGCCAATAAAACTAGAGATAACAAAAATTACCAAGCATCAAAAAAAAAACCGTATAGTCTTGGTTATCTCTGTGTCAGAACACTTCATTGTTGTATATCATTGAATAAACCCCATCTATTGGATATATTCTCCTCCAAGTTTTTTCTTTTTGGAAGCACAAGTGACATTTACATTCATTACCTTCCAAAGCCATTGTACATACTTCACACATTGGCACCTCCAGTTAACAATTGATTATAAAATAAATGGTAAGCACGAGTACGTAGAGTCCTCCACTTATCTATTTACGCATTATTGTTGCAATGTCCTTTTATTGTTGTGAATACTATCTTGGGACAAAATGCC
>JANBUW010000057.1:0-33362 GCA_027579605.1 Coemansia brasiliensis | reverse complement strand
GCTGGGATACAGCGTTATTCCTTTGATACTCTTAGGAGCAATAGTTGGGCCAGGATTTAGATGCAGAATATGGAAGAGCATTCACAGCTCTATTAGATTTATTCAGCATACTGCCTATGGATTAGTAAGTGCGTATCTGGCAAAATATACCAGCTATTTGGTCATGCCTGATCTTGCAGATATGTATTCCAAGTTCCACTTAAACCCTTCTCAAAGGAATTTTATTCTACAAGCTATGCTACGTGCGGCCTGGCCACAAATTACTGTGGTTGTGTTTATGGGGTTTGTGCTTAGCGTTATAGAATATGCTCGAGAATTGGCACTTGTTCAGCTGCTGAGTACCTTTGGTGCAGGCTCCAGTAGTGGATGGTTTGGATTTTGGGCGCTGCTTGTGTTGTGGATAGCCTCAAGCTGTGTTGATGATGCACTTCGAAAGTATGTATTTTTAAGACAAAGCACCTTGGAAAACAGACTTGGAAACCTTTTAAGGTTAAAAGCTATGGAGTATTACTTGTCCATAAATAGCAACCATGGTGAGATAGATTTTTCTATTGAGGTGCTTAATGGCGATATTCATGATATTTCATTCATCTTAAGCAACTTATTTTATTTTATTCTACAGATTCCTATGCAACTTTATTTCTTATATATAATTATATCGGCTATAGGCTGCATATCAGTGATCCCTATTGGGGTAGTTTTACTGGTTATGTGGTCAATAGTCAAATTTAATCGCTACATATTCAAAATACGAGAAAAAATTAAAACAGCTACTCATCCAATGTTCCAGGAGGATCCACAAACCTTATTCAAATATATGAGAACTATTAAGCAGTACGCATGGGAGTCAAAGCTGCTCAAAATAGCCAATTATGAGGGTAAGCCAGAAAAATTACCCTGGTATTTATTGGCATTAAAAAGTATTCTTAATTTCTTATTGAGCTTTATATCTGATATAGTATCAATATTCATGTTATATTTGTACGCGGCCAAAGATTCACCTATAACATATACAGGCTTTTCAATGATAATGTATCAAGTCCGTATGCTAGTTTCTTTTACAAAAGAGGTGAAAATGGGTTCTAACTTTTTTAAATACTTTGATGAAGACTTCCTAAGCCTTTTAGAATACCACAAAGTCCAGTACATATCTCGCAAACAAGAATGCCAAACTAATGGCAACTCAATTGAGCTAAATATCTGTGTGTTTTCATGGGGACAGCAGATGTTCCAGCTACAACCTCTGCAGCTAAGCATCAAGCATGGTGAGTTCATTACGGTTGTTGGCAGAGTGGGCAGCGGCAAGTCGTCTTTGCTGTCAGCCATTTGTGGTGAAATGCCACTGGCCAGTGGAAGTAGATGTGTCTATGGATCTATTGGATATGTAAGCCAGAAGCCCTGGATTATGAATGCGACATTCCGTGGCAATGTGCTCTTTGGCAACACATATGATGAGCAGAAGTACAGCCAGATCATTGCTGCATGTGCACTGGTCAGCGACATTGAGCAGCTTCCAGCGAAAGATGCAACTGAAATTGGCCCCAAAGGAATAAACTTATCTGGTGGGCAGAAAGCACGGCTGGCGTTGGCTCGAGCAATATACAATGATGCCGATATTTACATTCTGGACGACATCCTGTCTGCAGTGGATGCGCAGGTTGAGCGGCACTTGGTTGAGCATGTGCTGGCAGGAAATGGCATTATCAGGAGCAAAACACGCATTCTGGTCACCCATGCTGAGCATGTTATTCCCTTAAGCAGCCGCACTCTTAGGCTTGACAATGGAAAAGTAAGCATTAGCAACCAGGATGCCATTGAATTCCACAGCATCATTGCAGATGGAACCAATAGCTCAACTGATGCTAGTGCTGATAATGCCTCAAAAAATGAAAATAGCAAAGACACCGATGATGCAAGCAGCACTAGTGGAGATGGAAAATTTACTATTGCGCCTGAGCTTGATGTACCGCAGTTCAACCGAGGCATGATTTGGAAGTACGTCAAATTCTGTGGAGTTGGACTGGTTGCATTGATACTGGCTATTGAAATTGGCAGAGCGCATCTAGAATTCCATTCAAATCTGAAACAAAAAGATCTGTTTGCAAATGACAAGTCGTCTATTGAACCAAAAGCATTGCAAAGATATCTTCTGATGGATTTGTTTACTAAGCTTGTTAATGTGCAACTGCATGATATCAGTCATAAACTGCAAATCAATGTTGGTACAAGTAGAATTCAAAAAAAGATGAGGAAAGCGCTTACAGAAAGGTTGGCCTATACTCAGCTTCCTATATTTGAACGTCTGTCTATTCACAGTATTTTTGATATCTATAGTAACGATGTGCGTGAACTATCAGCTGAGTTCCAGATTGTTATATATTCATATATAGTACATGCATTTGATTCTCTTTATGTCTTATATGAAATAAGGTATTTGCCATCTATATTACTTCTGTGTGTTCCTTGTCTATTTGCACTGCTTTGGTTTCAAAAAAAGCACACTATAGCATTAGAAAAGCACACCCTTGAAAAGAAAGACTGCCCAGTTGATATAACTGACTACGTTGGGGAGTTGATTAACGGCCATGAAGTAGTGCGTATTCATAACAAAGTCACCGTATTTGTAGCACAGCTACAAAATGCATTGGCACAGGATGAAAAGTATAAGGCACGGTCGCCTGAGTCATTTGATATCTACACTTTCCTTGAAGAGAAGGTTTACAACATGATTGAGCTTGGTGGAATACTCTATGCCAAATGGCTACAGACAAATGAAATGCAAGTGGTGCATCCAGGCGATGTTAAGGTTTGGATAGATATGTGCATCAAGGGGATGAAAAACATGTGCGCTGCTATCAATGACCCTCAACTGAAAGGATCCCTTCCAATGCTGGCAAAGTATTTTGTATACACTGAATCATTAGGCCAGGAAGCTTCATACCATTCAGAAAAAGACCTGCCCAAAGCATGGCCTCAGGATGGCAGAATTGCATTCAAAAGCCTTAGTATGCGGTATCGAGATAGCCTGCCAATGGTGCTGAATGATGTCACCTTTAGTACCGGCCGCTTTGAAAAGATAGGCATTGTTGGGCGTACCGGCGCTGGAAAAAGCACGCTGACTCTGGCTCTGCTCAGGCTTATTGAGCCAGCCAGTGGAAGTATTACAATCGATGGCATTGACACCAGTGCAGTTGGGCTGTATGACTTGAGGTCGCGTATCAGCATTGTTCCTCAAGATCCGATGCTGCTTGAAGGCACCATAAGAGACAACCTGGATCCTGCTTCCGAGTACTCTGACAAAGAGATACTGGCAGCAATCGCGAAATCGTGTATTGGCGACCTGATTTTCAAGCCCAAGCCAAACAATGGCAGCGACAATGTGCCCGAGTACAAGAAAGGAAGTGGGCTGGATACGTGGGTTGAGCCAGATGGCACCAACTTTAGCATTGGGCAGCGCCAGCTAATTAGTCTGTGCCGTGCCCTGCTGTGGCAAAGAAGGATTCTGGTGCTGGATGAAGCCACTGCTAACATCGACTCACAGTCAGATAGGCTGATGCAGACGATTATTCGCAAGGAGTTTAAAGACTGCACAGTGCTGACAATTGCCCATCGGCTAAAGACAGTGATGGACAGCGACCGAATACTGGTTATGGACAAAGGCAGCATTGCTGAGTTTGATACGCCCAGCAATTTGATAGCTCAGCAAGGCATATTTGCAGAGCTGGTTGAAAGCATGCAGTTTAACGAAAAGAGCGTTTCTAATGTTTAATAAAAGAGAGTTAGAAACCACCTGAAAGCTCCACATATCATATAAACTATGTTACCACATTAAGGAGGTTTGAAACTGCGCCACAATTCACATCAAATTTTCCTTTTTTTTTAGCAATTTATGTACTATTATAGCTAATTGGTTTAATGTCTACTTCAACACGAAAGCGTGTCAATGCAGGCATTTCAGTAGCTGTGCCAACTTGCGATGCAGCAGAATCGCTAGCCAATTCGCGGCCCTCATCTCCAGGGTCAGCACCGAGTACATTGGCAGAAAGCTTACGATCATACTGGGAGCTACGCCGAGGACCACGTCGAGGGCCAGCGCACCTGCTACGCAACCTTCATCGTATGGGTTCACGAGCACCAACTCAGTCATTATACACAAGCAGCAAACAAGTATTTATAAGAACTTCGGCATCAATCAATGCATCGGTATCTCGCTTAGTTTCGCTGATACTAAAGGACTTTGTTTCTGAATGGTTTGAAAAAATAACCGATGATAAAGAGTTCCCTGCGCAAGTGGCAGCACAGCTATGCCAAGTGACAAACGAGATAGAAAGCCGTTGTGCTAAAATTGACTGGGTGCACTTTGCACTGTTTGAACTTCCTGAAATGGTTCATTTACATGTACGAGATGCACAGCAATGTTTTGCTCGACTGAATACAGTTTATGTAGGTCGAGAGACGTCTATTGAGGCTATGTTTCAGTCGATGCAGCCGCATGTTGCACTTACGCAGGCAGCAGATTCGGAATTGGTGTATCTGCGTCACTTGTCGCATGAGCTGCTTCGAGTGTTTATGCCGCCCGAGGCACAAAGCGACGAAGTGGTTCATCATTTGCTACGCGAGATTTTGGCTTGTGCGGTGCTTCGCAACGTTGTTGATGCGCTGGCTGACCCGAGCACTTTGAACGAAGGTATTATTCAGGCAGCCGGAAAGTACTCAAAGAAGGAGTATTTTTACAATGCAGATATGTCACGCTACATTACACAGCCTATGCGGATTGACGATGATAGTAATGAGCGGGAGGAGGCTGCAGATAGTACGATACATACATCCGATCTTCATTCCAATGTTGGTGCTGCAACTGTGGAGACGATGCTGCGTGAGGCACAGACAATGCTGATTGACGGACAAAGCACCCCCTCTGATCCAACACTCATGCATAAGAGGGATACTCGAAAAGATAGCCTTACCAGTTCAGATGGCCAGCATAAATCGGCTGTTCTGGCGGATGTTGGAGCCGATAAACAGGGCAATGATGCATCTCAAGCAAGTACTGGATCTAGTGGCGACAGCAGTGGTAACGTGGGAGTAACCGAACGGCTTAGCAGTCAGCTGAGCTTTGCATCTCGGTGGCTGATCAGCGATCTGTTCTCGCAGGCGCGGTGGCGTGGCTGGAAAAACAACACGCTTCGTGGTCTAGTGTATCTTCACCTGATCATAACGCAGGCATTTAGCCGAATATTCACGATGTTTTCCGAGTACACATTTTCACTAAACCAGCTACTGTATCCCGAGGCCAGCCAAGAATCCAGACATAGGGGAGCAATCGAGCCACTTCTTGGCCTGATCAACGCAGCTTTGCTGCTCGATCGCTACAACGAATGGGTATGGGCGCAATTCCTGTACTATATATTTCCGCTAATCAACGCACTGGCAGGAACAGCAATTGATCGTACGCTGGCGAAGGTGGTGAGGTTTTTGATTAGCGAGCAGCAGATTGCTTTGTACTTGACGATTTTGGCAAACAGTCTATGGAAGCCCGAAAATGGAGAGAAATTCCGTAGCGGCAATCGTCCTTACAAGACACTGGAGCAGCAAAAGATGCTCAAGGACGATGCAGAAGAACTGGTTGCTGAGCTACTGCCTTATGTGGCGACAAAGTTCTTTTACGGGCTATCTGAGCGAGAAAGGATATTGGCAGCCCAACGGATTCTTGAACCGTTTGAGAATCGACAACTGAACAAGCACTTGGTGTACAATGTTATTGATGCTATTGTTGGCAAGATTGCGCCAGAGCTCAAAGAACAACAACCGCAACAGCGACAGGAATCACAACAAGCACAGCAGTAGATGTAAAAATATTAGCATATTGCAAAAAAAAAATGATACTTGTATTTCAGTAGAAAGAAATTATTTACTGCATGGGCGACAACAGGAAAATAATTAATTTACCAACTAAATTTTGCTATTGGTCAAAATATATTCAGGGACCTGCCATGAATAGTATCTCACTCAAAAGAAGGTATGTTGCAAGGGGGGCCCTTTTTTTCTAATTTTTTATACGTTAAACAATTGGTGTGGAGAGTATGTATAGAGTAGAGTGCTCTATGCAAGGGAAGAAAAATAAAGAGCCAACTATACGCAGCAAGAGAAATAAAGGGTGTGTGAGAATCTTGGATCGGCGCTTTAAATATGGATCTATTCAAGGACTGCACAATTGAATTCAAAACCACATGTCCACCACAATAGCTCAGCACTGCTCCCCCAACCGCAAAGGAAAATGGATCACGCTATAGTAAAGCTTTCAGCTATGGGTTTTATTATTGAGAGAGTGGTGTCTGAACCACACTCATGTTTAACAAGTATCCTGATATCTGCCAATCATACATTCATTTATTGCGCATTTATGAAAGAGCACAAATGCGTTGCAAAAAAAAGGTCCCCCAAAAAAATCCTATCATGTGGTAGATGCATATGTTAAGTAAATAGGTATTGGAGCGTGCTATAAATTATTCCAAGCTTGAAAGGAAAAACTTGACTAGTCAGCCGACTCAAATTGGTTCCTAGCCGAAAGATGTCAGTTGTCTATTGGATATAATAAATCTTCAGTATTTTTGTTCATTCTGAGCACTTATTTTTGGGACTAGTGACAAGCGAGTATGAAATCAAGAGCTTTGGGAGAGAAGGTGGGTTGTCACATGTCTGATTTGGGAATGCATGGCTAATTCTGGATCACATATCAAATACAGCAACAAAAAGGTCATTTTAGACCATTGAATCAAGAAGTCGTTTGCTGCAGACATACGGCAAACTAAGAATGAAGTGTGATTTAACAGTGAGAACAAAGTTTAAAGCTCCGAAAAAAGCGCTTGGCTTCTATTCCCTCCCCCCAACAAAAAGTACTATTGCTTGAGGAAAGTGGACCCTTGCGTATATTCCCAACAAAAAAAAAATCAGACACGTCAATGTGTGGGAATTCTAGATCTTGGCACTTCAGCACCCCAACAGGAGAAAACACTGTATTCAACTGCAATTGCTGCGCTTTTTTTTTAAAGAAAAAAGGGACCACCAAAAATCTATTATTGTATATCAAGAAGCAAAGTATATAGCAATACAATATGGATAATAATCCAAGGATAATTTCATGGTTGCAGTATTTTTGGCACGAGTGCAAACAAGGGTTTTAAACACTCACAAAAAAAGAAAAAACTAAGCATAGTACAGGGGAATTGAAAATAAAAAGAAACGGCAACAAAACAAAAAAATGAAAGAGATGAAAGGCGATACTAGTACAGAGCGGGGGGATAATGGGGATATAAATCACAGATCCAGAGAATAAGACGACTGTTTGTGAATAGGTGATGAACAGCGCTTGCAAACGCTGGCACCACCAGTAGCAATTTCAGTCTTTGTGGGTACGTAGCTGCAAGAAGTGCAGTAGACCTTGCCCTTCTTGTAGCGCAATCCACACAAATTGCACAGCGTCATGCGGTCGATCAGCCCTGGCCGCCAGCACGGGGTCGAGCTAGCACCGCATGACGCGCAACACCGCCGGCCGCTCGGCTGCGGTGCTGGGCGCTTGGCCGGCGACTGGCTCCGTCTCGGCTCCCTCTTGCGCTTGCGCTTGCCCTGCCGCCCATCTGGCGCACGGGTCGCGGAGCTTGTGCTATCATCAATATCAACAATCTCATCTTCATCGTCGTCAGGCTGCTGGATGGTGCCAATCGAGTGCCGCCGATGGAACTGCTTGGCCTCGGAGCGAGCCCGCAGCCCGACACTCGAGTGCGACGACGAGGCTGGAGACCCCGAGAGGCCGCGTAGGCCGCTCCGCCGGCTCGTGCTGTCTTCGGCTTCGGCTGTCTTGGCGGTGCGGCGCGGCTTGGAGCGGCTGGAGTCGCTCTCGGCGCCGCTGGACACGGAGGCGGCCTGGTGGGCCTGGATCAGGCGGTCGCGCAGGTCGCTCAGCAGCTCCGGGTAGTGCAGCACGTTGCTGGCAGACCGGTGGATGGCAACGGCGGCGGGAGCAGGACGGAGGATCGGGGTGCTGGTGGCGGAGGCGATCGCAGGCTGATCCGCCCCGCACGACGCAGCTGGCTGCCCAGCAGTGTCGGGCGCAGTAGAGGCAGGCAAATCGGAGGCCACAGATGGCAGCATTGGCGCAGTAGCGGTGGGAGCAGGCACCGTGGGGAGGGGTGTGCTTCCGGAAGATGCTGAAACTGCAGCCGCGGCGGCTATAACGGATGCTGCGGACTTGGCGCCCATGCCCGATGGCAGGCCTGCTGCTGAGGGCAGAATGGCCAGTCCGGGCATATCACGCCCACTTGGGCTGATCTTGTCGGGAAAGCGGAAAACAACTCCAGGCGCCTCCACCATGTCCCGCCGACATGGCGACCGCCTTGGAATGCCCTTGCGTTTGTGTCTAAAGCGACCGGCCTCTGAGGCCCGGTCGTATGTCATGGCCATATTTTGAATGATTTGTAATGTCTTGAACAGCAAGAGAGTAAAGAAAAAAAAGCTCAAAGAGAAAGCGTGAAGAAAGGAAAAAAAGATTGAAGTATAAGAGAAGAATAAAAAAGAAGAAGGGGGGAATGGAAATCGAGTTCTTTATATTCACAAGTCACAAGGAAAGTAGGCCGGCGCTTGGCGCTTCCAGAGGGAAGGGGCTGGCTGGCTCGCTTTATACGCTGCGGGCACGCGCTCACCCGCAAAAGAAAGAACACCCGCCCTTTTTACACCCCCCTTCTGCCCGAGAACCACGCGAAATGCACTGCCACATCCCCTCATGCCCGGGGGCAGGTACTTTACCCTACCTTTCCACGCCCAGCCACCACCCCCTTTTCGCAGTTGCTGTTTCTCCCGATCAACCAATCGAATGTCAACTGCGAAATCAGTTCCCTTTTCATTGCTGCTTTATGGAACCTGCGCTCAGCTCTGTACGCTATGAGATCGGTACCGTCCGAACAGCTCTCTTCCCTTTCTCTTTGCTTGTAAAACTTTTATGGCCGCTAAAAAGGCAGAAAAAGGCGTAAAGTCTTGTGTCCTTTGCCCTTTTCCCGCTCCCTGCCTTCAAAGTTGCCCTTCCTTTTTATTAGCGGGTAAGCACACTCATTCCCCTCTTGATTGCCTTGTTTTTTTTTTACTGATCGGGTCTTGAACCTTCAAGATCAAACCTCAAAAGCTTTATTAGCCATAGAACAGCCAGTTAATATCTGTGAATACCACACCATACTTTCGTGGCGTCACGCCATAATTCTCTGTGCATTCGGGCGAAGATGTTTTTTTTTACACTTATGAGCTGATAAAGCTTACTGCCAAACGCACATATGGGCTTTAGTTGCGATTCCAAAACGATTGCCATCTTTAGTCGCCTATGTTTACTTTTTTTTTTTCTGTGGTGCCGGAAAAGAAATGATCGTCTTGGTTCCGCGTGCGTCTACTTATTGTCCGATCCCGTCAAGTCTGCCTCTAATCCATCAAATAGAATATTTTCCTGACCTGTTTACGATGCTGATCTGCTTTCACGAGTAGCCACCTCTATCTTCTTTTTTTTTTGTTGCTCCAGCTTCATAAAGATTTCTTTTTTATCTCGATCTTGAAGATAAATGGCGAGATCGGAAAGCACCCCTTCAGTAAACAAGCGTTTATTAATACTCTTGTTGGATGGCGAGCAGAAAGAGCCGCTTGTCGAATAAAAGCGAGGGGCTGGGTTGATCATGGATGTCCAGGTGACTGTTGCAGGAAGCAAGCTTGGGAAAAAGGTTCCGTTTATTTTCATTTTCACAATTGCTGTCTGATTTTCTGTGGTTAATCCCAATTTGTGGTTTAATTGGCTGCATCCTTTCTGCTCCTTGCACCGGCCAATTTGCGCACACCTTGCTTATTTGTATCTGCGCACTTGACCTTCATTCATAAATTCCAACGATCTTGTTTTTTTTTCTGGATAAGGTCCAAAACCGCAACCAGAAGAGCTTCTTGAAGGGGGGTTTTCTCTTGGTTTAATGCAATATAAACAACTTTATAGGGAGAGGCTGATTTCCTGAAACGTTCAGCTACACAAACAAACTTATTGTTTAATAACGTACAACAATGCATCAAATTCCTTTCTAATAAAATACATCCCACAAAGCAAATTAAAAGCAGATTCCCACAACAAATAACACTCGTACAAATTACACCACGCGTAATCTTGCATGTGTGTTTTCAATTAGCTTTTTAATCGGTTGCAAATTAAAGGGCACTATATATTAAGGGTGGTGGGCTGGACCGATGGTCTTTAGCCTTATTGGGAATGTTCAAGTTGATGGGCAAAATTTTTCAGGTTATTCAGTTTCAGAAATAGAAAATAGTGCAGCTGGCTGCTTCGGTGCTTTTTCTTTCTGGCGAGGGAAAAGGGGGAAGGGTATCCCAGACTCAAACCGCTCGGGCGCTGGCTCGTATGCTGAGACAGCCGCGCCAAAGTCTAATTGCCCAGCTGTATATGTCGCCTGAGCTTGGCATACAGAAATGCTTGGCTTTGAAATAGGGTCAGTTGCGTAGCACTGGCATATTCCGTCAAAAAGAAAAATTTCTGTGTAAACAAGCTTTTTCTTTTTCTTTTCCCTGTAATAAACCTTGAATTTAACCTCTTTTCTTCCAATTTGCCTCTCTTCTTTGTTTATTGTATGCGGCGAACATAGCGGGTTTTCTATTTCTTTTGCGCGTTTCTTTTGCTTGTTTACCAACTCCGACCAGCGTCTTCCTAATACCGTTAATATCTGTTAAAGCCAACAAAGACACGAAAAAAGCATTTTAAGAGCATATAGGCCATGGGCAGTACGTATTTATGCTTAAACTGGCATATATTTGCTTTTGCGGTCTTTTAATTTTTAAAGTGCATGTTTAAAGCGTTGACAATGTAGATAAAAAGATCCGACGTAGACGACAAAAGAGCTTGTTCTCCATGACGTCTGCCGGAGAATACTCGTTGCTAGACAGCGGGCGTATTGGCACGACATTTGATCCGATGAACCTGGCGCAGCCATTCCGGCCACGAATAGACAGGAGCGTTAGCGAATCCAAAGATCCGCCGTCGCTGGATCTGCTAGCAGAAATGATCAAAGAGGAGATACGCCAGGCGTCGTCGCTCAAGCAGGCGCTGGAGCGAGTAAACCTGGAAACCGAGTCGATGACTCAGCGAGTATCGAACCTGTCGGTGTCCGACATGGATGCTGCCTGCTTATCAGCGCCAGCAATTGAGCCGGAAGACAGAGCGAGAAGGCCAAAAAAGCAGGTTCAGTTTGTTGTCCCCGATGACGTGCGCTTCCGCTGGCTGGGAATATTCCAGCAGCCATCTGACTCTGAAAGCGACAACGAGGACAGCAAAGAGACATCGGGTTGCATTGAGCCTGCAGCCGAAACGGCAACTTTGCCGCATCATGAATCCATTGTCACATGTCCGACCTCTGTCAACGAGCACTCAGGCACAAGTGCCTCTTCCTCCGAGCATGCAGAGAAACAACCTGATGGCGTGGGTACAAATGCGTCTATGCCACAAGGGAACTTGGACTCTCAGAACTCTCCCAGCGCTGCTATGCTGAATCAAACCGCAGATTTGGAAACAGCCACGTCCAGCAGCACCGCCACGTTGGAGCACAGCGGAGGGGAGCTGACAGAAAGCGACTCGGGCTATATGCCCTTTACTGCCAACTCGTCTTTGGAAGCTGTGTATGGCGGATCGCAGCCAGATACACGAGCCCAGTCGGTGCTCCAATCAGCTCGACTCAACTCAGCTCGCAAAGCTGCCGCCGCCGCTGCCTCCCAGACCTTAGCAGCTAAAAATACCCAACAGCCAAGCAGTGAAGCACATGGAGTCAAACAAGCAGCATCTGCTGATAAACCCAGCGATCCTTCTCGGCCACACCTGGATCGCTCATTGGCAGAGAAATCCCTATGTGGTCAATCTGTAAATGCAGAACTCACGGGGACTGGCGGCAAAATCGCGACGATCTCAGGCAGAGCCAGTCGCCGCCTGTCCTCTCCCACTCAGCTTTCACACTCACATAACAAAGATCACTCCGTCGATGCTGATCGCAACGGCTCAGATAGGCTTTTGGATTTTAGCAAGACTGTCAATGGAAAGCTACCATTTCCGGCAGTGGATGCTCGGACAAGCGCCAGCAGCAGTGCATTTTCTCAGCCATCGCTAGCCACGGCCAAGGCAGCTACGCCTAAGCGCTACTCGGTGCTTCCGTCATTTGCTCCTCCTCAGGCTCCAAAAAGCTCCAAAATCCCCTCCCAGTCGCCACAAGGCAGCGAGTCCGCATCGCATCGTCCTGGCCTACAACGGAGCGGATCAACGCAATCTGCTGCACTGATCGCGCCAACCAATAGCGACAAGCAGCATCGCCGACGGAATTCTCACGATGGATCAAGCGTTGCCGAGCGTGCTGGCGGTCTCGCAGCGCAAGAGAAGGACCGCTCCTCTCCTAGCAAATCAGAATCCACGCCTAGCCGACACTCAGGGCTATTGAGACGTGTGACTACGTCATCGGCACACCGTAAACACAGCCAGCCACGACTATTTAATGACGACTCTGGCAGCGGAATTTTAGGCGGCACCAAAGACTTTATCAAGCATCGGCTGCGCTCACGGACCAACAGCAGCAGCTTGCAAGCTGCTGATGCTCATGAGAGTAAGGCTTTGGATCAATCAAGTGAAATGCAGCCCGATGACGTCAAACAAACAAAGCGGCCTCGCAGACGCAGCGATGCCGAAGTCAAATCTCGCAATGCAGATGTGCTGCCGCCGCCACCACCACCTGCCATTCCCGAACAATTTCAACAACGGTATCCGGCTGCAAGCAAAAGTATTAATGGCAGTGTGGCAGACAAACCAGATTCATTACAGTTACTGCATGCGCCACGGCACTCGATTGATACCCAATCAGAATGGGTGGCTGTTTCGCCACCGCCTTCCTCGTCGGCTTATAAACGCGACTTGCAGACGCCACCCAGCAGTGCTTCTGCGCAAAAACCCCGCAAAAGCCATGACGGAACCGAACGAGCCTTTCAAGATCGTGATTCGGAAAGCAGTCAGATTAAAAGATCAATGGGCTTAGACTCTTCGATAAAGCCTACACAACACCAAATCGATCTTATTATTTCAGTTACCGATAATGATGCGACCAGTACTCGCTCACGCAGCCGCCGACCCACTCAAGATTCTTCTTTAGCCCCCCCTCCACAGAAATCTCGTAAATCCGCTCCGTTTATCAACAGCTCCAGCAGCATAGGCGAGCCAGCCGATTCTCCACGGCTGGAAGGCAAGGCGAAATCTCCACCTAAAATGCCACCGCTTCCATCTGTCTCTCACTCGCCCATCTCTGTTAGAAGCTTTAAAGAAGAGTCTAAGCAAGCATCACCTGATAGTGATTCTATTGACCATCATATGCGTCGCCTTAAATCTGATCGAAAAAGCCGTCGATCGTCATTTATGTCTACCATCAACCAAATGCTTGGCAGAAAAGAATAGTCTGGCACTTATTTTATTTTAACAAAGCCAACTGATTTTCTTTTTGTAATTCTCAATTGGTTTTTTATTTCCTTTCACTGGTTCTTTTTTTTTTTTTTTTTTAAAAAAAAAAAAAGTTCAATTCTTTCATTTTTTACTTGTACAAGAAAATACATTATTTTGCTTATTCAAGACATTCATGACGATTGATGAACCAAAGAAGGTACGATTTAGCACTCCAAATAAACACAACTTTATTGAATGTGTTGTAGCTATATTCTAATCATAATATTACAATAGACAGCCAAGTTGGAGGCTTTGAAATCTATTGAGAAGCGCTGGCAGAACGAATGGGAGAAAGCCCATGTATTCGAAGCCAACATACCAGCAGACAAGAATGCCACTCCAGAAGAGCTGCTAGCCAGGCATCCCAAGTGGATGGGTACTATTCCTTTCCCCTACATGAACAGTATTCTTCATCTGGGCCATGGCTTTACCATATCCAAAGTCGAGTTTGCCGCTGGCTGGGAACGTCTACAGGGTAAAAATGTGCTATTTCCTTTTGGATTTCATGTTTCTGGAATGCCAATTAAGGCAGCAGCGGATAAAATAGCCCATGAGCTAGAGGAACTTGGTCCGGAATTTAAACGCCTCCCTGATGATCCAGAAGATACTGCAGTATCTGCAAATTCCTTTAAGAAGAAGAGCAAGATGGAAGCAAAAACCGGCAACACCAAGTATCAGTTTCAGATTCTACAACAACAAGGATTGAGCAATGCCGAGATTTCCAAGTTTGCCGATACTACTCATTGGCTTAAATACTATCCTTCAATTGCTATGGAAGATATCAAGGCACTGGGTTGTAAAATAGACTGGCGCAGGTCTTTTCTTACTACCGATTATAATCCGTATTTTGACTCATTCGCCCAATGGCAGTTTAACCGTCTGCGTAGTCTAGGAAAGATCAAGTTTGGTAATAGATATACCATATGGAGTCCCAAAGACGGCCAGCCATGTATGGATCACGATCGTCAGACTGGTGAAGGCGTGGTTCCTGTTAAGTATACTTGTGTTAAATTCAAAGTTCTTGAATGGGAGTCGGCAGCTAAATCTATTATTGACGCAATACCAATGCTGGCTGCCAAAGATATATATCTGGCTGCTGCTACTCTGTGTCCTGAAACTATATATGGGTTGAGCAATTGTTTTGTCAATCCTTTGCTTGAATATGGGTTATTCCAAACCAGGGATGGAAATGTGGTTATTGCTACCGAGCATGCAGCCAGAAACATGGCTCATCAAGACTTGCTATTATCACCATTTGGTGACAAGACGGATGGTCGAATTGGAACTATAGTAGGTCAAGACTTGGTAGGAGCCAGAGTAAATGTTCCATTGGCTTGTTCTTCCAGGGTGTTTGTGCTTCCTTCAGAGAGTATAGCAGCCGATAGCGGCACTGGTATAACTATATCTGTTCCTTCAGAGATACCTAGTGATTATCTGTATTTGCAAAAGCTTGAACATCTCAACCTGAAGACAGAGTGGCTAGATGGGTACAAGCCACCAAAGATTATTTCTACACCAAAGTATGGAGATGCAATTGCTCCAGCTTTGTGCAGTGAACTAAAGATAACCTCGCCGAATGATCAGCAACGGCTGGATAAAGCCAACCAAACAGCATTCAACGAAGGTTCTAATCATGGTATCATGTTAGTTGGCCATTTCAAGGGCCAGTCTGTAAAAGAAGCACGCAGCAAAGTCCACGATCTGCTAATCTCCACTGGTGAAGGGTTTGTATTTGCAGAACCGGAAAGCCAGGTTATGTCTCGTTCAGGGGATTTGTGTGTAGTTGCCCTATGTGATCAATGGTACTTTAGTTACAGCGATACTGAGTGGAAAAATTTGACCAAGAAGTGTCTGGATGGGATGAAGATTCATTGCGATGAAACACGCGTGCAAATGGAAAATGCCCTGAAGAGACTTCATGATTGGGCTTGTGTGAGATCATATGGACTTGGTTCTAAAGTACCTTGGGATCCAACCTGCTTGATCGAATCTCTATCGGACTCTACCATTTATATGGCATACTATACAGTTGCTCATCTGCTTCACAATTCATTGGATGGCAAGGTTGTCGGTTCTTTGGGGATTCTACCACAACACATGGATGATGCTGCTTGGGATTATGTTTTGCTTGGCAAAGAACTTCCCAAACAACATAGCAAGTTCAATGAGCTTGCTGAGCTACGTCGTTCGTTCTTGTATTGGTATCCTATTGATATTCGGAGCTCTGGCAAAGACCTTGTTCAAAACCATCTGGTATTTTTTATGTATGCACATTCTGCAGTATTTCCTAAACATCATTGGCCTGGATCTTTACGGATAAATGGGCATTTGATGCTGAATCACCAAAAGATGTCTAAATCAACCGGTAATATGATAAGTATTCGGGAAACATGCAACAAGTTTGGTGCCGACGCTACCCGGCTGACTCTTGCCGATGCAGGCGATGGGGTTGATGATGCCAATTTTGATGAGAAAATGGCTAATGCTGCTGTGCTGACCCTTTATTCGCTTTTGGATTGGATAACTTGTGCGCAAAAGGCGTTAGTGGTAGCTGATAGCGATCCAGAAAAGTATGTTCAAATGAGTAATATAAAGCTACGGCCACTTTCGTCAGCACAGACAACTGCAGATGCAGTATTTAACGCTGAAATGGATTCTTTGACAATTTTAGCTGGTAAAGAATATGAGAAGACCATGTACCGCAGTGCTTTGAAGCATGGGTTGTATGAATTTGTAAAATGTCGTGAGTGGTATTCCAGCATTACTGCAAACATAGGCATGCATCCAAAGTTGCTGCGCAAATATATTGAACGCCAGATCATTCAAATATGTCCAATTACACCTCATATAGCCGAGCATATTTGGAAAATGGTTTTATGCAAACAGAATTCAATAATGGATGCTCGATGGCCAAACAATCTTCCAGAAACCCCTAATTACAAATTACTAGCAATTAGCCAGTATATAAAAGATATAATTAAATCTGCACGCAAAGCCAAAGGTATATTGCAACGACGTGCCAAAAAGAAAAGTAGCAATGGTTCAGCTGCGGTTGATTTGAGCAAGCCGGTTTTACTGGAAATTTTTATAACTCATGAACTGCCAAAATGGCAAAGTAAAGTTATTTCAACACTAACATCGTTATTTGACAATGCCTCAGCAAGAGAAATTGATGATAGACAGATTATAGCTGCAATAGAAACTGAAGGTGTGCAAAACAGCAAGTACGTAATGCCTTTTGCTCAGAAAATTAAAAAGCAAATGGCGCAAATAGGCTACAAAGAATTCGAGCAGAAAGCACGCTTTGACGAGCAAACTGTTCTTAATGAGGTATCTGGATATTTAACAGCAACATTGGAATGCATAGCCATAAATATAATATCTTTGGATGATAAACCGCAGCTTGGTAAAGACCAAGCTGCGGTTGCGGCTTTGGCAGTACCTGGAGATCCAAGTTTCCTGTTCAAAAACGCATAGTTGGGTATTTTTAGTAAGCTGCACAAATGTTTGTATCTGCATTGAATTGTCAAAAAAAAAAAAAATTCAAGGTTAGAGAGACATAAGCTGGCTTCATGTAGGTTATTTGCATAAATAAAAAAATCATCGTCTTAATAAAATAGACGAGTGAGTGCTGGTTACATATTTAGAGCTGGGCTATTTGAAGCCTGGTATTCGCAATTCAACCGCTTTTATCAAATATATTTATTTTTGGCATTCAAGAACTCATAAAAAATAAACCTGATTTCTTTTATTTGGTCACTTCTCAAAAAGCAAATCAAAGAATTGGTTGTGCAGGATGCATATTTTGAATTTCCTTTTAGCGTTTCTGTAGAAATTAGACGATTTTCTCTAAAAGGAACACTCTTAATACCTTTACATTTTGTGCTGATTTATTTTTAGTGACGTTTCAACCGCAGCAATGCAAATAAATATAAAATGAAACTGCCATTTCTCTCTAAATCCAAATCGCATTTTGCTATTTGGTATGAATTTCTCGGCTTTATTTATTGTCATATGGTTTCAAATAGCCTATGCTGCTGTAAATAATGCGGCTCGGCTAGATATATTGGCTTTGGATGATATTCCCTCACAAGTAATAGATAGCGGAGTGCTGAATAACACAGTTGTTTTTGGATATACATATGAATCGGGTATTAAAGTCGACGAAATCGCATGGGATTCGCTTACTCATTTGGTTTTAGCGTTTTTCCAAGTAGAGCCAAGCGGCAACGTGCGCGTATCCAGCTCAAGCATTGATTCTTTGGTAGCTGCCGCTCATAAAAACAGCGTCAAGGTATTAGGTTCCATAGGTGGAGCTGGTGATGGTTCTGTGACACTTACCAAGGCACTGAGCACTAGCAAAGGACAAGCCAACTTGGCCAAATCGCTAGCAGCAATTATTGCCAAATTCAACTTGGATGGAATTGACTATGATTTGGAATTTCCTGAGACTAGCGACGAACTAGCCAATTTATATGGCGGACTGAGGGCTATGCGTTCATCTCTAGGATCTGCTTCTGGTGAGCACAAACTATTAACCATGACATTATACTCTTCAAAGGGGCTATTTGGGCCCAAGCTCAAGCAAACCGACGCCAAACCATTTTCTGATATCGTTGACTATGGTCTACTTATGTCTTATGACTACTTTGGTGGGTTTTCCGAGATAAGCGCTCCTAATTCACCATTTTACGATATACCGGGCTACCAGGGGTTATCCTTTACATCATCGATATCAGCCTGGCTAAAAAATAACTGGGATCCTAAAAAGCTAGTTGCCGGGTTTCCCTTTTACGGGCGCACAGCCATTGTACATAATGACGGCGAGCTAACTACTCAGTTTATGCCCAACTCTGGAGAGGCTGCACCAAGTGGGCCAGTAAACAAGATCCCTGGCGCATGGGCATGGAATGATATCCGTGATCCCAAAAAGGGCGCGCTAAAATTGGCAGCTGTGGCTAATAATGGATGGCAGAGGTTTTGGGATTCAAAAACCATGACGCCTTGGTTGTTCCATAATGCATCATCAACATATCTGGGCTATGATGATCCTGAGTCTTTGAGCATTAAGGCCAATTACATCATCACCAAGGGTCTGGGTGGTGCTATGGTATGGATGGTGCAGTATGACTACAATAGAGAGTTGGAATCGGTAATGAAAAACTACACGGCTGCTTGCTCACGTATTACCTGGCTGGCTGCAGCGGCTGCTGAAGCAAGCAGCCTTGCTGAAGAGAGTTCATCGGAGGCGGAAAGCAGCAGCAGCATTGATGAGGAAGAAGGTGGAAGCAGTGATGATGATATGCTTGATGATATTGACCCATCATCTACTAGCCTCAGCACAATCTTACTACCAAGCTGGTTATATATTTTAGTTATTTGCATAGCTTTTAATTTCTAATTTTTTTGATGCTATCAACATCGTTTCGACAGATACGGACAAACTTGATAAGAAAAATGAGCACAAAGTCGCTAATAGTAGACTATGACTTTGCCACTGGCAAAACATGCGAGCATGAGAGTGACCAGAGCGCCAAAGACTTTATGCTGTTAGGTGGCAGCGGCGTATACACGACTATGCGCACGGCATGTAATGGACAACGTGTATTTCTTCTAACCGACCATATGCAACGTATAAGTAACTCGTATAAACAAGTTTTAGGCAGCACACTGGAACCAAACTATTGGCGCTCATTACTTTTGCCATTACTGAAACGAGGACTAAGCAAAGTACATGGAGAGAGCAAAATAACAGTTTTAGTTGGTAAGGAAAACCTGCAGGTGCAGTTTATTGAACTCAACAGACCAACAGACTCGCATTGTTGGATACGGCTTATTAGCGGGCATCGAGAGGACCCAGAAGCAAAGGATCTCAAATGGGTGCATAAGCGCGAACGGCTGGAGCAGTTAATTAAGCCGCCAGTCAACGAAGTTGTACTGGTCAGTTGGAATGAAAAGCGGTTTTTTGAGGGTCTTTCGTCTAACTTTTTTGCTGTGCGGCAGATAGCAACAGACAGCGTGCCGACATTCCGTAACTACAAGGTGATATCTGCACCATTGAATAGCGTGCTACTAGGAACAATTATGAAGCTGGTGCTACGAATATGCGAGGAAGATGCGATTTCGGTAGAATTTGTGCCGCAGTTGGAACCGGAGCTTTGGGCTGGTGCATTTGTTACATCGACGTCGCGGCTAGTGCTACCAATAGAAAACATTGTGTTTGGGGATGACGGACAGTATGAGCAGCGACTAAGCAGAGACAATCCGCTGGTAATGCATCTGAAGCTGCGTGTCGAACAGCTAATGACAGAGCAATCTGAAGTTGTCTATAAATAGACGATCACAAGTGACAACCCAGCTTTCTTCTTTCTCTATAAATTTATATAATACATAGATGGATAACAACGCTGAGAAGAGTCGAGTAGACTTTAGTACCAAAGCCATCGTGGTGAGCATGCGCAACGAGGACGATATGGAGGGCATTGTGCAAGAAGAAGACGTTCCATCGATCCACAAGCTGCAGCTGTCTACAAGCGACGGCGGGCGGGTTAAGCGCACAATTATATGTAATTCGATGGTAGCATACGAGATGCAGACACGGCCATCTAGAAGCCACGGACAAGTGTACCAGATCTGTGCCCGAACCATCGAGGGCAAGACTGTCTTTCCCATAAATGACTTTAGCGCAAGCATCCAGGTCATTGCCACACATATGTCGCAAAACATTGAGATTTATGGAGGCAATGAGGTCGAGCGCTTTAGCAAGCGGGGGTTCTGGTCGCCCAGAATCAAAATGCTCTTCACACGGGCGCTTCACGAGTACGCAAGGGCCAGCGAGCGGCCTGACGCGGATCCATCAATGCTTGTGGACGAGATCTTTGTAACTGCCCAGATATCCGTGCGTCCGTTTTCTATGTCGCTGACTCTATGTGCATTTCCGTTTTCCAGCATGGGCACGTGCCAGGTACGGGTGTGCAAGGGGACAAGGCCAGAGTCGTTTCTGCATGATTTTCAGCTAGCAGCAGACACTCGTGGACTGACTCGGCTGATAACCCCACCTATCTCTGACGTAATCTTGCTGGATCCAGAAAACAAACGGCTGAGCCAAGGCCTGCTGAGCAACTTTTTTGCCACTTGGTATGCGCCTCGCCCAGGACCCACACAGCAAGGGCATTCGTACTCCAACTATATGCTTATAAGCGCACCGCTTGAAACCATTCAGCGGAACGAAATGCTGGATTATATTTGGGAAATTTGCAAGCAGGCAGGAATCCAAGTATCGTTTGCAGGACCCAGGCTTAAAGACGCTCTCAATGGAGTGTGGAGTGGGGCATTTATAGTCAGTCAAGCGCATTTGGTGCTTCCCATCGACACTATGCAACTAACTGATCGTAACAAGACCACAGTGGAACTGGGCGTATGCCCGCTAATTTCCTACTTGCAGGAACAAATCTTGCTGCTGCACAAACCGCATATTACAGCTCCCGTTTGCCTATAACACACAAGTCGCGACACTTTGCTGAGCAGCATCGCCAGGCAATTGGCAGCTCCCAGCCTTCCTCCAGTCGCACAAACGAAAACGCACTCACCAAAACTGCCTCTCCACACACTGAGCATGCACTTAGGCTTTCGGTATCTCCCAGTGCGCCAAGTAGCAGATCCAATACCTGGTACTGTTCTGGACATCTCCTGACCAGGTCACATGCGGCCATCAGTCGCTCACACAAATCAGAATCATAATAAACGTGTCCTCCTTCGTACAACTGTGCCATTGCCCGGCCAATTGCTCGCAAACACAACGCAGTTAGCGGAGGCACGCGTGAAAGCTTGGGCCAGGGCATTTGTGGAGCTAAGCGATCTTCAAAGAGCATGGTTTTTCCTGGCTCCAACATCGATGCCAATGCCATTGAGCAGCGGCTGGCTGCCAACGTACCCACCGATGGTGCCTGGACAAGTTCAGCAGGCAGGCTGCTTAGCTGAGGATTATCCGATACATCAATATAGAACAGTCTAGGCATCCGGCCCAGCGATGGCGGCAACTGAGTAAACTGGTTACCAGCCAAAAACAGCACCCGCAATCGGGTCAGCTTGCGCCACCAAGCATCCTCAGCGCACTGTTCCTCCAAGCAGTTATTCTCCAAGTTCAAAATCTCCAGCCCCTGCAAATCAAACAGGGCAGGTGGGAGCGTGCGGAGCTTGTTCTGGGGCATGCGTAGCTCTACCAGAGTGCTAAGAAAAGGCAGTGCGGAACGAGGGATTTTGAGGCTGTGAATGGACTGATTGCCAAAATTGAGACGATGGGAAGCCAGGATCTCGGTTGTCCGGCCTTTAGTATTGCTGTTGCTAAATCTACGCGATATCTGCCAGCTCTGCAGCTGCCGGCGCTGCTTGCTCTGCATTAAGGATGGGCTGTCTAAGTGAGAAAGCGGGGCTGGCTGCGGCGCAGTAGCCCAAAGAGTGAGCTGATGGTCTGGATACGGCGACCACATCACCCGCTGCACCTCGGCCTTTTCACCACGATTGTCTGCTTGCATCTTTGAGACTATAAGGATATCTAAATATATAGAAAACAAAAACAAGCAAAAACAACAACAAACGCATATAAAACGAGAATGCTAATAATAGAAATATTTTTTCATTATGGAAATGTAAGGAAAGTAATGGGAAAAGGGACCACCCAGGTCACACTTTCCACAATATGCTCATTAATTTGGTTTCATTACCGCTGGGAAGATGGCGAGACAAAGCGAGCCAGCTCGCGACGTAGCCAAATGTTTTCCAGCTCAATGGTGCGCATGTGCAGTCTTACGCCTTCTGGGATCGCCTGATCTTGACCAACCAGCTCAGTCAGCATCTCATTCCGAGACTCCAAAAGCCGTACTGTCTGCCGCAGCCTCTCCACCTCAGCAGCATTGTCTGTCTCTCGCGCCTTCCCAGCTGTCACATTGATCGTGTCATCGGATGCGCACTTGCTCAGACGCTGCTGCGACTGGCCATGCTGCTGGCGGGCGCTCCGCAACGTGCTTTGCCGGCTAAGCATCGAATCCACCCGTATCTGTGCACTGGCTGGACGCATCCCCAGCGAGCTCTTACGCATTGCCATGTCGTCGGCCTGCGGAATGCCCACAATTCCGTTTTCATAAAACACCGCCTTAGGCCGTGGCTGCACGCCCAACGACATACGTTGTCGCGGTCCGCGAAAGCTGCCCGTACGTGACATCTCGGTGTCCAGCGTGTCGCTGCTGCTGACCGTAGACCCGCTGTTTTCAGAAAACCGCTTAGCATCATTGCGATGAGCTGCTGTCCCGTTGCTGCGCACGTCCCGCGTGCGCTGCAGTGGCGTATTTGCACCATCGTGTGAGGGTTGGCTATGGACATGAACTGGCTGCTCGTCGTCTTCAGCAATACACTCAAGGCCCAGAGCCGCCAGATTTTGTGAATGGTCGCGAGACTGAGGCCGCCGGCTGCTGTTTGTAGGAAGCATCATGAGCCGCCGCAGCCGTGGCCGGCCTTTGGCTTCACTTTTGCCCGTATATGCGCCCAGTGTGAGCCGGATCGACTCGGCTGATATTTCTTCTGGGTTGTTGTGGTTGGGCGTGCGAGGGATATCCATGCTGTAGCTTGCCCCCATTTTGCTGCCAAGTCCAGGCCTCCGGTACAGATCTGCTGAGCCCCGTACATTGTTCTCGCTCATTGATGCTGCCATTGTGGGTGGTGGCGGTGCGGGCCTCCGTGGCTGCATTACCATGCTGTTTGTCCGCGCTACTCCGCTGTCTCCACGATTAAGTGATGTTTCGCTGTCCATGGCCGCGATCATCTTGAGCCGCTCCCAGCCCTCCACACCCTTCAGCAGCTGCTCACGTGCATCTGCTGTGGTCAGCTGTGTGGTTGCTGCTGCCGGACCCACAGTGCTGGTCCTCCGTGGATCGGCCGTTTGCGGTCTGGATTCTGTCGACATCGTGTGTGGCCGTATATGGACACCCGTGGCTGTCGACATCGTGCTGATTGCTGAGGATGCTGTAGAACTAACACTGCCTCGAGGTGCTCGTGTGGGCATTGGCGGTACGTAATCTGGCTGCATAGAGTGGCTGACGTGCAGTCGGCTAGCTTGCTTGCGCAGCTTGCTCCACAGTCCTTTGCTTTCGCGGCTGCTAACACTGGCGTTGCTGGAGGTCGGCTCGTCGCTGCTCCAGCTCTGCCGGTATGCTGTTCGGTCTACAGTTGAGCTGCTGTTGTTTGTACTCGAACTATGCCCAACTCCCAGCATTTCTGTGCTTATCTACTCAGGGAAAAATGGTATTGTTGAGGAATAATTGAAAAAAAAACAGTACCTCTATTAAGACAAAAGGCACAATCAAAAATGCAATTTCTTGGTCGCTAATAATCGCAATGAAATATATGCTTATTCGTCTTATAAATTGGTAAAAAAGAAGGAAAAGGAGGAGGAGGAAGAGGAGAAAGACGACAGATATAATGAATATTGAGAAATGCGATAAAAATAATATAAAGGAGAGATGTAGAAAAGAAAATGCTCTTTTGTTGGGAGTATGCTCAAGCTGCAGTTTTTGTCAACAACCTGGAATTCCCGCATGTGTTTTGTAATCAGCTCGCAAACCGACAATCCTTTTAAGCAACATTCAGAAGGTCGATCGCTCCGCCCTAAATATTCACTTTGAAAAAGCCAAGCCATTTGGTACAAGCAATTTCTCGATATGGAAGGTTGATGACCTTGCTTTGCTCTATTGGTCATATTCTCCTTGCCTATCTCCTCAATAGGAGCAAGAAGAAAGTCCATGTTGCTCTGAAGATGGCATTGGTACTGGTTCTGCATGGTCCAAGTGCACCATGCGCGCGCGTGCTTATTTTAATTGCACATACGATTTCAATGCTGAGCAAGCTGCTTCACAGTAGCTTTACCCGATAGCATGCATTGAATGATGTAATGATTTCTTTGCAGCAATCCTGTTAACGGTTCACTTGATCGAGCCGATAGCTCATTACCCTTCTGAATTCCATCGGCTCGGCTCGTGGTCTGAAATATGCGTTTGTGGTGCGGAAGTCTAATTGCTCATCATCTGTTTTGTGCACGTTCATTTAAAGTATTATTTCACAATGTCGAGACTACCGCCGGTTGTTATTGATAATGGCACTGGGTATGTAGACGAACGCCTATATATGCTTAACTTTATATTCCTCATCTGCTAATTGAATGTGGTTTAATGTAGCTATACAAAGATGGGGTTTGCTGGAAACACCGACCCGCAGTTTGTTATTCCAACGGCTATTGGCCTGCCCAACCAGTCGCGCCATGGTATTGCTTCAAAACGCGGCATCGAGGACCTGGATTTTTATATTGGCGACGAGGCCATTAGCAACGCTAAAACATACGGGGTAAAATACCCAATTAGACATGGACAGATTGAAAACTGGGATCATATGGAACGCTACTGGGAGCAAAGCATTTTCAAATATATGCGCTGCGAACCCGAAGACCACTACTTTTTGCTGACCGAGCCTCCTTTGAATGCACCCGAGAATCGCGAGCAGATGGCCGAAATTTTCTTCGAGTCTTTCAATGTGCAGGGCATGTATATTGCAGTGCAGGCCGTGCTTGCACTGGCTGCAAGCTGGACTGCCAAGAACTCCCAGCAAACGCTTACGGGCACAGTTATCGATAGCGGCGATGGTGTTACGCATGTAATTCCGGTTGCCGAAGGCTACGTGTTGGGATCCAGTATCAAGCATATTCCGATTGCTGGCCGTGACATCACTGCATTTGTACAGCAGCTGCTACGCGACCATGGCGAAACCAGCATCCCTCCTGAAGATTCGTTGGAGGTCGCTCGTCGTATAAAGGAGCAATACTCTTATACCTGCCATGATATGGCCAAAGAGTTTGCCAAGTTTGACGCTGACCCAGTAAAGTACTACAAGCGCTTTGACACTATCAACAGCATTAACCAAAGCACATACAGCGTGGATGTTGGCTATGAGCGTTTTTTGGCTCCAGAAGTATTTTTCAACCCTGAGCTGGTCAGCTCAGATTTTTTGACGCCGCTGCCTGACATTGTTGACACCTGCATCCAGGTGAGCCCTATTGATACTCGACGCGGTCTTTACAGCAATATTGTTCTGTCAGGAGGATCGACGATGTTCAAGGACTTTGGTAAACGGCTGCAACGCGATATTAAGCGCATTGTGGATGGCCGGGTCAAGAAGAGCGAGGAACTCAGTGGTGGTCGGCTGCAGGCCAAACCAATTGATGTGAATGTAGTAGCTCACAAGAAGCAGCGCCATGCCGTATGGTTTGGAGGCAGTATCATGGCCTGCACAGACCAATTCTATCAGTTTAGCCATACTAAGGCCGAATATGAAGAGCATGGTCCCAGCATCTGTCGTCACAACCGTGTGTTTGAGTCGCTAGCATAAGCTGCTGATAAATGAGCTTGAGCTCTATGCGCACAATTGATTAGTATTTATATTTTTGGCCCTCTCAATACATTGATGCTTCCCCAGCTGATACTGGAGCGGAATAGCATGTGATGTCATGGCAGTTTTTCGTAGTCATAGCACGATCACAAGACACTTTGATTCTCTGGCATTCTCAAAGAATTATTTTACTTTATACTTTGTTAATGGAGAAAATAGAAAGCGAATTAGCACCGCCTATACTTGGCAGACAAACAGGTAGAAGCAAACTACGAATAGCACTACAAGTAGTCGTAGCAAGCGTGGTGATCACTAGTATAGTACGGTGGTATCTGGGCGGACCGATTCAGATGGTGCCAGGCAAAGGCGGGCTGCCATCAAGCGAGGCCGAGCTTATACTGCGTGACGTATATGTACAATCGACACCCAAGCCGCCGTCTTCGCTAGTAGCTCTGTCAGTACAGGGGACGCAAGCAGGAAAGGCAGCCTTAAAGCAATGGTACAACGAGCAAGCATCAATGGCCAGAGAGCGCGGATACATGTTTCCGTTTCGCATGTCACGGTGGTCACGGCAGGAAGGGGCCATGGGCATTCGGAACCGAGACGACCAGTTGACGGCAGTACACAAGCTGGCGTTTTCGCATGGAGGCGGGGGCAGGGACGGAGCCATAGCAACAGCAGAGGTAGGGGCGGCAGGGAATGTAGCAGCGGGAGGAACCAGCCGGATGCTTCATGGGCTGCGGAAGCAGTACCTGAGAAGTGCACATGGACAGCGGCATAGCTACTGGACAGAAACCGAGAAAAATATAACATCGGGAAAGTGGGCTTACTATATAGACGACGGACTACAGGTACCGAATGTGACCCACAAGGCAACGTTAGTGCAGTTGGCACGGATGGCAGCAAACGCATACCAGCCAACAGACTCAGAAACATGGGAGCAGCTGGGCGACCGCTGGGACACACACAATTCGTTTGGATGGGCAGATGACGGAGTGCGTGGACATGTATTTGCAGACGCAACCAACACAACAGTGGTGCTGTCGCTGAAGGGCACTTCATCGACGTTTTTCCTAGGCGGCGGGTCCGAGACTTCGGCGCGCGACAAGTTCAATGATAATCGGTTGTTCTCATGCTGCTGTGCGTATGTGGACTTTACATGGTCTACCGTATGTGACTGCCATATGTCAGGGTCCAAGTGTGACGCTGTCTGTTTGCGTGATGCGCTCAATGATGAAGCTGCTGACAACTACTTTTTTGCAGCTGCACAGATTTTTATGGATGTGGTGATGCGCTATCCAGAAGCAACAATTGTGCTTACTGGCCACTCACTGGGTGGCGCGCTGGCTGCATTACTGGGTCTTACGTTTGGCTTGCCAGCCATTGGATTTGAGGCTCCCGGCGACCGCTTGGCTGCCGAGCGCTTGCACTTGCCCTTGCCGCCAGCAGCTGCGCAAGACCGTTTGCCACTGTTCCATGTGGGCCATACAGCTGATCCAGTATTTATGGGCGTGTGCTCAGGCCGCACATCATCATGCTATTATGCTGGCTATGCTATGGAGTCGCGCTGCCATAACGGACGCCAGCTGGTATTTGATACTGTGGCACGTCGTGACTGGCGGGTTGATATCCGCCATCACCGCATTAACGAAGTCGTATATCTGGTACTTGAGCCCTGGGGAATCACAGATCCCGAAGAGGCATTCCCCAAGCTTGAGCTTGAAGATCCTGACTGTGTAGATTGCGGGCTGTGGAAGTTTATTGATGAAAATTCACCACAATAGTCTTTTATCTTTTTTTTTTTTTTTAAATGTAAAATGAGCAGTGCAAACACTACGATTTCTTTGCCCAGTCAGAGCGACCTCAAAGTTAGCAGTGTTCCATTTGCTGACGACCCCGCCTTTGACTCGCTTGAGCAATATGCTGGGCAGCTGCCTATGGGTACCGACGACCTAATGTTTTTCTGGCTAGTAAAAAACACAACCAACCAGGAAAACCGCGACAAGCTGCTTATATGGCTCAACGGCGGTCCTGGTTGTACCAGCTTGGATGGCATCCTTATGGAAAACGGCCCTTTCAAGTTTGCCAAAGGCAACAAACTTGAAGTTCGCCCCTACAGTCTATCGCAGCAGTTTGACGTCTTATATATCGATCAGCCATTTGGTACGGGCTATAGTACTGCGCCAACAGAGCATTATCAACAAACTTTTAAAAACGCCACTTCCTCACTAATGGAGTTTCTGGATCGGTTTTACCAGGTATTTCCGCTACTGCGCCAAAGGCAGCTGTTTCTATCTGGAGAGTCGGAGGCAGGCACGTATATACCATATTTAGCCCATGCTCTTTTGCAAAACAAAACAGCTGAAGGCCCAGAGTTGGGCGGATTGATGATTGGCAACGGATGGGTGGACCCATATCCCATGTATATGTCGTATGCGGAGCTGCTGCGTCAGCACGATATGCTGACCGATAAAGTACACACTAATCTGTTGCAAAAAATGGACCGTTGCACTCGAGAGTTCAACCGTGCGCCACAGCCCGTGCATACCGAAGTATGTGAGTCTATTGCTTCGGTGTTTTTGGATGATGGTAGGCTGGATTCAGGTATGTGTTATAACCAGTATGATTTGCGGCTTACTGATACATACCCTTCGTGTGGAATGAACTGGCCGCCTGAAGTGGGTATTTTTACCGACTATTTAAACCGTAAGGATGTACAACACGCGCTGAATGTTCATAAACCTCCATCTTCCTGGACTGAATGCAACAACGAGGTAAATCGGCGGCTGCGTCATGATGCATCATCACCGGCGTCATTGCTGATGCCTGATATTTTGGCCCAAGTTCCTGTTTTGTACTTCGTTGGCGCTGAAGATTATTTGTGCAACTATGTTGGTACTGAATGGTCAATTGGCAATATGACATGGGCGGGCAACACAGGATTCTCTGATAGCTCGTATAAATCAACGTGGTCTATTAATGGTGATAGTGTTGGTGTGGTGACTGCAGACCGGGGCCTCACATATGCACTAGTCTACAATGCCTCACATATGGTTGGCTTTGATAAACCACGCGAAGTACTTGATCTATTCACCTACTTTACAAACTCATCTGCTCGCAACTTGAATTTCCGCTCATCACTCTACGAAAAGATGCCTTCAAATAGTACGGACAATCACCACTCAGAGTCTTCTGTGACTACATGGGTTGGGATAGGCTTGTTTGTAGCTTCTCTTATATCTCTGTTGGTTTGCTTTATCTACCGCAAACAGCTGTTTGCTTGGTGGGTTAAACGGCGGTCGCGCTATGATAGCATTAGGCCCATTGAAGATGGATTTGTGGGTACTCGAGGTCAGCGATTAGATGATTTAAACGATGCCTTTGTTATGAGCGAGTTTATGTTCAAATCTAATTCTCGTGATAGCTTGGATATTGATGGTCTGTTACTAGACGATGAAATGGCTTCTAGTCCAGATGAAGATGCACCTACTCATACATCTAGTAACCCTAATAGACAAACACGCAATAATGCATAGTTCTTATTTAGCATTTATGTGAATGTTTGGTATTTTATACAGTATATAAATACTATTATTGTTTTTATTACTTATTAGAAATGCCTTTTTCATTAAACTGCATGCTTTCAACCAGCTCTGCAAATATGCCTTGCTGGGCCATCAAATTGCTGGGTGTATCAAACTCAGCAATGCTGCCTTTGTCCATAACCAGTATCCGGTCGCTGTCCATCACTGTCTTTAGCCGATGGGCAATTGTCAGCACTGTGCAGTCTTTAAACTCCTTGCGAATAATCGTCTGCATCAGCCTATCTGACTGTGAGTCGATGTTAGCAGTGGCTTCATCCAGCACCAGAATCCTTCTTTGCCACAGCAGGGCACGGCACAGGCTAATTAGCTGGCGCTGCCCAATGCTAAAGTTGGTGCCATCTGGCTCAACCCACGTATCCAGCCCACTTCCTTTCTTGTACTCGGGCACATTGTCGCTGCCATTGTTTGGCTTGGGCTTGAAAATCAGGTCGCCAATACACGATTTCGCGATTGCTGCCAGTATCTCTTTGTCAGAGTACTCGGAAGCAGGATCCAGGTTGTCTCTTATGGTGCCTTCAAGCAGCATCGGATCTTGAGGAACAATGCTGATACGCGACCTCAAGTCATACAGCCCAACTGTGCTGGTGTCAATGCCATCGATTGTAATACTTCCACTGGCTGGCTCAATAAGCCTGAGCAGAGCCAGAGTCAGCGTGCTTTTTCCAGCGCCAGTACGCCCAACAATGCCTATCTTTTCAAAGCGGCCGGTACTAAAGGTAACACTATTCAGCACCATTGGCAGGCTATCTCGATACCGCATACTAAGGCTTTTGAATGCAATTCTGCCATCCTGAGGCCATGCTTTGGGCAGGTCTTTTTCTGAATGGTGTGAAGCTTCCTGGCCTAATGATTCGGCGTATACAAAATACTTTGCCAGCCTTGGAAGGTATATTTCCAGTCGACAGTCATCGATAAAAGTGCGCATGTTTTCTATTCCTTTGATGCACATATCTATCCAAACCTTAACATCGCCTGGATGCACCACTTGCATTTCATTTGTCTGTAGCCATTTGGCATAGAGTATTCCACCAAGCTCAATCATGTTGTAAACCTTCTCTTCAAGGAAAGTGTAGATATCAAATGACTCAGGCGACCGTGCCTTATACTTTTCATCCTGTGCCAATGCATTTTGTAGCTGTGCTACAAATACGGTGACTTTGTTATGAATACGCACTACTTCATGGCCGTTAATCAATTCTCCAACGTAGTCGGTTATATCAACTGGGCAGTCTTTCTTTTCAAGGGTGTGCTTTTCTAATGCTATAGTGTGCCGTTTTTGAAACCAAAGCAGTGCAAATAGACAAGGAACACACAGAAGTAATATAGATGGCGAATACCTAATAATCCCATAAAGGGGATAAAGGGAATTAGGCACTTGCTCCATGTATGAGGCTATAAAATATAAAAAGTTAAGTGACAATAAGTGCGTATCTGTTCTATAGATACTCAATATATTGTGGATGGATAAGCGCTCAAATATAGGAAGCTGGGTATAGGCCAATCTTTCTGTAAGCGCTTTCCTCATCTTCCTTCCAACTCTCTTTGTACAAATATTATCTTGTAGTTTACCGCTAATATGACTCAGCTGGTTATTAATAAGCTTAAAAAGCAAGTCCATCAGAAGATATCTTTGCAATGCTTTTGGTTCAATAGACGACTTGTCATTTGCAAACAGATCTTTTTGTTTCAGATTTGAATGGAATTCTAGATGCGCTCTGCCAATTTCAATAGCCAGTATCAATGCAACCAGTCCAACTCCACAGAATTTGACGTACTTCCAAATCATGCCTCGGTTGAACTGCGGTACATCAAGCTCAGGCGCAATAATAAATTTTCCATCTTCACTAGTGCTGCTTGCATCATCGGTGTCTTTGCTATTTTCATTGTTTGAGGCATTATCAGCACTAGCATCAGTTGAGCTATTGGTTCCATCTGCAATGATGCTGTGGAATTCAATGGCATCCTGGTTGCTAATGCTTACTTTTCCATTGTCAAGCCTAAGAGTGCGGCTGCTTAAGGGAATAACATGCTCAGCATGGGTGACCAGAATGCGTGTTTTGCTCCTGATAATGCCATTCCCTGCCAGCACATGCTCAATCAAGTGCCGCTCAACCTGCGCATCCACTGCAGACAGGATGTCGTCCAGAATGTAAATATCGGCATCATTGTATATTGCTCGAGCCAACGCCAGCCGTGCTTTCTGCCCACCAGATAAGTTTATTCCTTTGGGGCCAATTTCAGTTGCATCTTTCGCTGGAAGTTGCTCAATGTCGCTGACCAGTGCACATGCAGCAATGATCTGGCTGTATTTCTGCTCATCATATGTGTTGCCAAAGAGCACATTGCCACGGAATGTCGCATTCATAATCCAGGGCTTCTGGCTTACATATCCAATAGATCCATAGACACATCCACTTCCACTGGACAGTGGCATTTCACCACAAATGGCTGACAACAAAGACGACTTGCCGCTGCCCACTCTGCCAACAACCGTAATGAACTCACCATGCTTGATGCTTAGCTGCAGAGGTTGTAGCTGGAACATCTGCTGTCCCCATGAAAACACACAGTTATTTAGCTCAATTGAGTTGCTATTAGTTTGGCATGCTTGTTTGCGAGATATGTACTGGACCTCGTGGCAGTCAAGGTAGTTGAAGATATCATTGCCAAATTCTGTAAACCGCCCGAAGAATATAGAAAATCTTTTCATCTCTTCTGTGATAGAAACCAGTTTATGAGTTTGGTACATAAGCATTGAATAATTGACATACGATACAGATGACTTCTTGGTCGCGTATAAACACAGCGTAATAACTGCTGCTATATCAGATTTGAATGCAGCTATAATTGAAAGTATGTTATCTGTTGCAAGTAAGTACCAAGGCAACTCTTCTGGATTGTCTTCATATTTGGCCATTTTGAGCAGCTTTGATTCCCATGCATACTGCTTGATAGTTCGCATATTTTTGAATAAGGTTTCTGGGTCTTTCTGAAACATTGGTTTAGTAGCCTTTTCGCTTTTTACTCTTATTTTACGCATGTAGCCATTAAGATTGACTATTGAGCCATCCACCAGTAAAGCTAGTCCAATAGGAATTACTGACACCCAGCCTGTAGCTGATATAATAGTGAACAGAAAAGCCCCTCGCATGAAAGCCTGTGGGATGAAGTCAAATAGAACGTCCGAAACATCTGAAAAATCATCGATATAGTCATCAAGGAAGTCTACATTGAATTCCGCTTCACCATGTATGCTATTTTTGGACAAGTAATGCTCTATAGCTTTTAACCTTAAAAGATTTTCAAGCCTTCTTCGTAAATGTCGCTGTCTTGAAAAAATACACCTTTCAAATGTATCAACAAATCTTGAGACTATCCACAACACAAGCAACGTCCAAAATCCAAACAATCTACTACTGGAGTCTGCACCAAAGGTACTCAGCAGCTGAACAAATGCCAATTCTCGAGCATATTCTATAACTATAAGCACAAGCCTCATAAACACAACCACAGTAATTTGTGGCCAGGCCGCATGTAGCATAGCTTGTAGAATAAAATTCCTTTGAGAAGGGTTTAAATAGAACTTGGAATACATATCTGCAAGATCAGGCATGACCAAATAGCTGGTATATTTTGCCAGATACGCACTTACTAATTCATAGGCAGTATGCTGAATAAATCTAATAGAGCTGTGAATGTTCTTCCATATTCTGCATCTAAATCCTGGCCCAACTATTGCTCCTAAGAGTATCAAAGGAATAACGCTGTATCCCAGC
>JANBUW010000055.1:0-34163 GCA_027579605.1 Coemansia brasiliensis | reverse complement strand
AGTGGTTGTTCCACTAATTATATAGATTATCCTCGCAGCTGATTAATCCTTCTTCAAATGGATAAATCAGCAAGAGAGTCGTGCAGAACTACCAGATTCTCTTTTTCTTATAGTCCCACCCAAACCACATTTCCCTTTAGTCTATTTCTTTACTTCTCTTTTTTATTGGGATTACTCCCCATCCTTTAGTTTGTTTGTAGTCTTTGCCGACCTACAAACTTTTCGGCCGTTTAGGATGAATAAATGCAATTATAATCATTATAATACTTGAAATTCCTACGCAAAGTTAAACTATGCACATGCTACTAAATAGCGAAGCAGTGCTGTTATAAGTTCACGCATGCTAGTATTTTTTATAAACTGTTTTAATGGATCATAAAAAAATTAAACTGTTGTTTTGCATAAAATGCTTTTCTACATTTTCACATGCTAGCCATAATTTTTAAAAAGAAAAACAACTAAAATGTGAAGAAAAGGCAGCTGCTTCTTTGATTAAATTCTTTTGTAGCTTTTTTTTTAAACTGCTTTCTTTTTCCTTATTACTTTTGCCTTTTGCTTAATAAATTACAAAATGGCCTCTTTGGGCAGTTTTATTTTGTTATTTCAAAGGAGGATACCAGCATACTTATTCTGTTTCAGTTGGCAATATTTTGGTCATCTAATTTTTCTCTCCTCTTTAATAATACCTTACTTTTATTTTTTGCTTAAATCTTATATAATGGCAACTGATGGGCCAACAAGAGAAGAACTTCTAGCTAAATTTAATGGCCAAAAGAAGCTTGTTTTTAAGATATGGAGAAGAGTACATGGTGTTATGTATGGTGTCCTAGGCGGTGGATATATTATTTTAGCAATTGGCCAATATACAAGACGTGCAGACAAGCAAGGGGTCCTCAATGGGACTGAGAAGATGTCTGAAGTTAATAGGCTTTATGATGCTGCTGGAGATTTTGGCAATTTTTCCAACTTTATGGCATTTTTTGGTAATTGTATTTCAGCACTTGGTATACTGTTTTGGATACTCATTCTTATATGGCCCACGTTACGCCATAAAATTTTTAAGCCGGAAAAAGAACTTACTACTGTCTACCATTGCTATGAGTTTATATTTGCCGTCACCAACATTACATTTCTGATATCCGACCCACTTTTCATTGCCTATATGCCCAAAGTTAATCTTTCAAATATCTATGAATTTGCATTTCCTTTTATTTGTGCAATGGTTGGTGTACTGGGTATAATAAGCCTTATTCAGATTTACGCTATATTTGCACGATTCAAAGATAAGAACTGCAACTGTTAAGTTTTGTTCATCAACAAGTTTTTTTTTTTCTGAGCTGTGGGCGGCCCATTTTGTTGTATAGGCGCATATATTTTTTTAAGAATTTCTGTTTCAATAAATATCCAAGTACTATATAATTAGGTTGCTTGTGTGCTTCTTTTAATATGCCTGCTAATTATTTTGTTAGCATCTTTCACACTAAAAGGATAGCAAATAAGGAAATATATAATTTTGTTTGTCAATGGTGGTTCAAGCTCGTTGATGTGAAACTATAATTTGATATTTAACAAAATATGTGAAAAAACATGGAAACTTCTGTAGATTGCAAAATAAAATGCCAAAGGCGAAAATAATATTAAGATATGATTGAATCCTTGTATCAGTTTTATTTAGTATACTTTGCTTTAAGCAAAAAAACCATGGAAGTCTTCATAGATTTCTGTGCATTTTTGACCTCAAAAGAATATAATGATAAAAACGATTTAATAGAGTTCTTAGATTTGTTCTTTTTATTTATTTTGTTTTGTTACTTGAGCTGGCTCATAAACAAGTCTTGCTTCTAATGTTAGCTCTGCCCATTTGGGATCACACGTATGTTACAAATGTATTTATCGATGGGGAGAAGCCAGAAGAAAATAAATATATTATTCCACCTTAGGATGAGGTGAATTTTCCTGGAAAAATGTAACGAGTAAGAATATACTGTGTCGCTCAAAGAGGCCCCAGCTTAATGAGGGGGGTATTTGTGATGTACAGGCTGGTAGCAAATTTGCTATGCACTTTCATGAAAGCGGCTCAACTGACCGTGCTATTTCTGATAGCCACAAGGACTCTTGCTTGGCAAATATGGCCAAAGCAGAGTCAAATGGAGACAGCAAAGTGCGATTCAAGCCTTATGAAGATGAATATGGTGCTAGCTCAGATACCTGCTGTGCTGACACGCTTACTAAGAATGCCGGTGCATTGAAAGCAACTATTCCAGCTGGCGTTCCATCGAGCAGCTACCTCTTGCGTGGTGGAGCTATTGCTTTGCATGGAGCAAACTGTGCGTATATAGAGGACAAGGATGCTGGTGCCGGGCTCTTCCCATCTTGTACTATGATTAGTGTGATTGGTACTGGAGCTGCCAGCCTTAGAAAGTATGCCATTCCAGGGATTTATGACAAGAATGACCCAGGTATTTCCTTTAACCTGTGGGATGGCGAGACTAACTACGTAATTCCTGGCCCAGAGATTTACACTCCTGGAACTCTGCTCCAGTAGGCAGTGTGAATACTACTAAAGTTGACACTAGCTCCATCATCGCTGCGCCGGTGGTTGCTCCTAATTTTCCTAAAACCACTATTAGCAGGGGGGGCAAGCCATGTTTGAGTAAACAGCATAGCAAGTGCTGCAGCCGCCGCTGCCGCAAGAGGAAACGCAACAGAAATAAGAGACACAATAAAGCTTGGATTATTTTTGTGGGTCTATTTTGGGGGCGAATGAATAAAGTCATGCTTTCTTTTGCTTCACATCTCTAGTTTTTTTTTTTTAGTATTTCTTTCGAATTTTTCATTAAAAAATGTTCGCTTTACACAAATTTGTTCAAATAAAGGGGAACTATATGTACTGTTTGATATGTTGAGAAGTCTCCATTTTCCCAACCAAGCTAACACAATGCCAAACTCTGCTGTTGATATTTGAACACCAACTACTATTTAAGAAAAAAAATCTCATTTTACACTCCTCATTATCCATTATATTTTATTACTCCTACAGTATGCACTCTATTGAACACGCACCAAATTATTTTTGTCCGGAATGCTGGAAGACAGTAGAAAAGAATCCGTGTGAACATTGCGGTGAAAAGTTATCATAGCTTTCTTCTGTGTGTGTTTCAAGGCTGATATTCTGGCTTTTCAAAGTGAATAAACATAGCATTTAACAGCTACTCTTTATCTTTCAGTTAGAAAAGCATATGCTTCAGGTAGAAATTGCCTTTAAAGTGCTGCTAATAGCATCACGGCCATTTCACATGCTTGTTTTTTTTCCTTTCCAAAGCTTGCGTAGCTAAGGCCGAATACTTTGGCATGTTTGAAAAAGAAACTGATTTGAGCTCGGCAATAAAGACCAATACGTCATAGCACATATCGGTGCTCGGCAGCAGCGATTTAAAACATAAGGTATATATCGCGTGATACCCAGATATTAAACGGGATGATGTGCTTCTCATCATCAGAATCACACAAAAAGTAGTCACAAGGCAGTGAGCCATAAACGCATTTAAAGGTGCAGGCGTGATCGTGTTTTTTTATTTCTCAAGCCAGTAATTTTCTAAAAGAGGCACACGTGGAATACGTCAGTGGATACATTATTATTTTTCTATTTAATTACAAGCTAGACACGAAGGAAAAAGCTTTTGTCTTGGCCAATAGATGTAGGAAACCAGTCAACGTGTGTGCTACGTTAAAAAGACACCTCCAAAATGTAATAGAGTAGTGGATTCCAAATCTTATCTTGACTTTTTTTTTTTTTTTCCTTTCCTTATATAGCACGCTTATAGATACCTCCATCCTTCTCTTGTTTTTTATCCTCCTATTTATTAGTTGATTATGTGGCGCAAAAAAAACACAGAATCAACAGCTCTGCTACATTCAAATTCATTGCAATTCGAGCGGCGACGGCGTTCTAATAGACTATGTACAAAAAGCATTGGGCTGGTGCTGGTAGCAGTAATAGTATGCAGCGGAGTGGTGGTATGCATGCTGCAGCTAACTTTAAACGCAGCCAATAAGGCCAATACGAACAAGCACCGGCTAAATAGCACTGCGGTCGGCCGGTTTCTGCACATAACGGACATGCATGTGGATCCAGGCTACATAGCAGGCTCGACAACATACTCGCAATGCCACCGGTACCCGCCGCACGCAGCAGGCAACGACACAGCTGGAGCGGCAATAGGCGACGGGCACAGGCACACAGGGCGATTTGGCATTCCGCAGGCAAAATGCGATTCCCCCATTGCGCTAATAAACGCTACCAGCAAGCACTTGCGGAGCAAGTGGGGGGCGGATAAGCTGGACTTTGTCATTTGGACAGGAGATAGCGGTAGGCATGACGGCGACCCCGAGCAGCCACGCACATTTGAGCAAATTATCGCCGGCAACAGTATAGCCGTGCATGCGCTACGCGATGCATTTGGAGACAGCATGCCCATAGTGCCGAATATCGGCAACAACGACATATCGCCACACAATGAGCTCGCCGCGCCAGGCCACAAGACCGCCCGCAAGACGTTCGAGCGTTTATCCCATGCATGGCATAAATTCGTGCCAGATGACCAGCTGCGCACATTCCTCTATGGCGGATATTTTGCCAAAGACGTTGTGGACTATGACTCCCCTGGCTCCGGCGAATCTACTGGGATCACGGCGCTGAGCCTAAACACCATTTACTGGTACCGCGCCAATGCCAAAGTCGGCGGGTGTCGGGCACACGACTCGCCGGGGCTGGCGCAATTGGCGTGGATCCGGTACCAGATGCGCAGAGCAAGGGCACGCAACCGTGATTTGATTTTGCTGGGCCATGTTTTGCCCAACCGTGATAACTACCGGCCCACGTGCTACCATGGGTATGCGCGAACGGTGACGCAGGTAGTGCCAGCTCCTGCACTGCATAGAAACCCTGCGGACGGCGACAACGGTGTGCCGGCTGTACATGCGCAGCTATTTGGCCATAGCAATGTGGACGTATGGGCGTTTGTTGGCCAGGAAGCCAAATGGACCAGCTCGCTTGATCCGCTTGGCTTGGGGGATCAGCAAAATGGCAGCATTGGCGATAACCGTCTGTGGTGGGAGCGGCAGGTTGATGAGGAGACGGGCAGGTTCGGCAAGCTGATCCGCAATGTATGGGAGGCTACATCATTTGACATCAATAACCATAGCCTTGACGTTGGCTATGATGATGAGCGGCTGTGGGAGGAAATGGAAGACGATCCCCCCGTGCAGTTTACCACAGCCGGATCTTCGGCTGAAATACTGCCAATTCCAGAGGCTACCAGCAACATAAGCGCACCGCAACGCCTACCCAGCGATTTTGTAGAGACGCTGCTCAAAGAGTACAAGCGGGTTTTGGTAGAAGGCCCAAAAAACCAGCAGAATTTGGGAGTAACAACAATTTCGCCAAGCATTATTCCCAAATACGTGCCGGCATTCCGGATCTTCCACTATTTACGCAAGCGGCCAGAAAGCAACAAGCAGCGGTGGTGGTCGCTGCCTCTAGGCACGTTACTGGACTATGACGTGCACTGGGCAGATATTGCAAAGCTGAATAAGCTTAAACTGAACCCCATTTACGAAAAGTTTTTCACAAAGCTGTACCGCTTCTCGGATGTCTATAAAATTGACGATTTGTCTTTGGACTCTTATCTCAAGTGGGCTGAAAAGCTACTCAGCTCTAAATCTCTTCGTAAAAAGTTTCGTTCTCTGACTTATCTTGGCACTTGATTTTTTTCTCTTCTTTATGGTTTATAAAAGATTGAGTATGTGTGTCTTGGCAACAGTATTCTTGTTGTTCTTTTAAAAGACTTGTTTTATAAGAAATAAATCCTTTTTTGTATTCTGATCTTTCCTTTTAATACTTCTCTCTTTTTGTTCTTATGCTTCTTCAAAGGAAAGCAAAAAAGAAACCCCCACTCCATTTGCGCAATTGCTTTCTCAAAGCCAAAAAAGAAACATTCATGTGGTTTAGCATCCTTTAGTGCATACACTTTAACAAAAAAATTTTTCGTTCGCATCTTTATTGTTCCAAACATTTTACATATTATTTCCAAGATAAAAAATATTGTATTTGATAAGTAAATGAATATCGGATTTGTTATATTGGGCATTGGAGCTGGGCTGATACTGATTATTGGGCTGTTCGTATGGTTCAATAATTTCGCAGGACCTCGAAAGAGCAAAAAAGAAAAGGAAAGCAAAGCTGCAGAGCAGCCAAGTAGCCAGCAAAGCAACACGGCGCCTCCTGCATCGCGGGCCAAACGGATGACAATGAACATTTCGGGACTATCAGCTGACGGACCGCCTATTCCAGGAGCCTCCAATAACCGCCCTCGCAACAACAGTAACCGAACCAACAACAGCAGCAGTAATGGATCTACTTCTAATCAGCGTAATCAGCAGACTGTAATCGACTTGGCAGACATACAGGCTCGTGCTGAACCTCAGCAACCGGCCATTTTGCATAACAATATGGCTGTGAATGGGCAGCAGCAGCAGCAGCAGCAGATGCCGTATTTCTATCCGCCATATATGATGAACATGCCCCCAACCTCAGATGCTAACGGGTCTCAAGTCAACACCCCGCAGATGGCTCACATGCCCAACGGATATCCGCCAATGCCGTATCCTCCACATCCAATGTGGATGGGCTTCAATATGCCGCCTATGCCCGGCAACTACAATATGTCCATGTCTATGCCTGCTAGCCCCACGCAGCTTCACTCTCGCTCCGACACTCAGCGCAACCAGAGCCGCAACGAGCCAAGCAGCAGCCAAAGAAACGAGTCGACAAGCCGTGCCAACGAGTCGAGTAGCAGTAATCGTCGCCGCACCCGCAATCGGCAGCAGTCTGTCTACCAGCAACCTTCCAACTTCCTTGAGGATGGCCGGATGCCGCCGGAGTTGGCAAATACCAATAGGCCTCAAAGCAATCGCTTTAGTACAATGCCCCCTCCTCCTAGCTACAACGAAATTGAACGTGATATGATTAGCCATGGCTAAAACCATTCTCCTTATTTTTTTTATTCTCTCTCATGCGTAAATAAAAATATATACTCCCATATATCACGTGCAAGGCACCTAAAACCATCCATGTGGATACAGATACCCAAAACTTGGATTGTTCTATTGGCCCAAAGTTGGTTTGATCTTTAGAATTGTTTTTAAAAAGGGCCTGCAAATCTAACTTGCTCGGAACATTTAACTCAGTATCCGAGGAAGGGGGAATGCAGTTGATTTTTGCCTAGATGAATTTTTTGATGTCGTATTTTTACCAGTGCTGGCTTGAGCATCAATATGAAACATGCACTATAATGGCACGACATACATTTGCTTTAGTAGGATTTTAAAGTGAGATTAACTAAAAGGGCAAACCCTTCTTTTGTCTTTTGCTTTTTTTTTTTTGGCATTGCTTTTAAGGAGAAAGCAGTCTTTTTCTACTTATCCTTTTTGTTCATTTAAAAGGGAGGTGTGTTTTTTTTATGCCAAGGATGAGGTAAAAAAAAAAAAAAGAAACAGCATCGTTATTTACAAGTTTTGGCTTGACATAGACACCAAGCTTATTCTTTTCGCCATACTTTTATTTGGAGCACTATTATAGTAGTAAAAAAAATGAACTTTATACTTGCATTATTGAGCATTATGATGAGTATGTTGTCTCAGTCAGCATATGGGCAGCCATTAAACTATTTATGTGGGCCCACAAGCTGCAAAACGCTTTTACGGCGGGCTGCCGAAAACGAGACATCCTCTGGAAGCAACGTGACATTTTCGCCAATAGTCATTGTCATCATTGTCATTGCCGCTATCATGGCTATTGCTTTCTTTGTTTATTGCTGCAAATGCTGGAATAAACGTTCTGAGAACAACAATGGTTAAATCTTTTTTTTTTTTTACTTTAAAGCATATTACATCAGTCATCTCTTTTAACCATGGTCTCTGCTTTATTTTAAAGCACTCATGTGAACAAACTGGCCCTTTAAAAGATATAAAAGCCACATGAACAAGAAGAAAAAATTCTATTACTTGCCTTTAAAACTTTTTATACTTGTTCTCTTCTGTTTATCTTCAAATTTTCATTCTTGTACTTGACAAATAAGGAATTATGTTTTTATACTGTGCATTGATTGTTCTTCTAGGATTGCTAGGAGGAGTGTTAGGCTCGCCACTACCATGTGCCAGCCCAACTGCATGTGCAACAGGGCTGGCTACCCGCGCGATAAATCTCCTTCGTCGCGATGAGGGTTCTGGAGGAATCGCACTTAGCACTCCAGCCATCATTGGCCTGGCCATTGGCGGTGTTGTTGCCATAATCCTCATTGGTTGGATTATCCATTGCTGTATTAGCAAGCGCAACCCGCAGCCCCGCCGCACTTATCCTGGCTACAGTGAGTATTAGGTTTTCAGTTATGTTTTCAAGTATCCTTATCAATAAACTTTACCATTTGTATTTTAATATGCTATTAGATCAATTGTATTAAGTGTCCTTTCTATTAACGGCAAAATGCGGGGGGTAGCATGAATCATCTGTCTTTTGCGGCTATATACCGCTTTGCTCATGTATTGCTGGTACCTTAAACGGCAGTTATAATGGCTATTATTGCATTTATTCGCCCTGAACTGCAGAGCTGTTTGTAGCTCGGCAAAATCTACAAACAAACTAAAAGACGTGGAGGAATCCCAATGAAAAAAAGGGAAGTGCAGAATGAGCTCTGCACAAGCTCTTGCTGGTTTTTCTATTCAAGGAAGTGCTAATCAGCTACGAGAATAATTTATATAATTAGCGGGATAGCCACTGATTATGCTTATATAACAGAAGCCACAGTTTTTTTTTACTTCCAGAATTCTAACACTTGCATGCAAAAAGTTCCAAAATAGAGGAACTTGCTGTGTAGTATACATAATCTCATGGTAGTTCTATAATCAGCATTAACTGTACCCAGCTTAGAGCAGTTCTTTCGGGGATAAGTATTTTCAAAAGCTGTGTATTGCTTGAAAGAAGCACCAGAGATTTTTTTTTAATAGAGAGGTATAAAAGCAGAAACGCAATTTAAAAAAGTACTATTTCCGCTATTTCCTTTATACAATTCATAAACAATTGTTTGTAAATAACACAAAGAACTCTTTTATTGTTCTCTTGCTTCCCTTTTTTTTTTCTATTTAATCTATATTTGCTTCCATTTATCTCTCTCTTTCTCTTAAGCTTTTTTTATTTTTTTTATTTCTTTATTATTACATATTTAGCTCATAGGATACGTTTCACTGTAATTATGCTACATATACTCTTCGCGATTCTAGCCGGGCTCAGATATGCTGTGGCCGTCCCTACTACTTTACAGATAGATCCATTGGAGATGAAGATGAATTTATGGCAGCAACTGCATGAGCCGATTCATTGCACGTGGTGCGTGATTTTGTGGTTCTTGGCGGGGATCTTTCTTGGCGCCGTCTTGATCTATCCAGCAGAAATCAGCCCTACTGGTATATCCGAAGCCGAACCTCTAGACTCCAAGAGAAAAGCCGATGGCTATATAGCACTTTGAATAAATAAAAGCTTCTTATGTTATATGGCTTTTTGGATTAAAAATAAATTAAAAATACTGAGGTTTAGTTGGTGGTTCTTGTAGGTGGTGTTAATGTGTCTATGGAATCGCTGTGGTTATTGGAGGGGCCCGGATAAGATGGAGGAGGGGGCTCCAAGGGTGATGAAGGGGGTTGGTATGGAGGCAGATACTCGGGCTTAAACATATTCTGCTGCGGGCTGTGTGGCTCATATACAAGGTGCACTGCTTGTGGGCGCAAAGGAACGTTATCCCAGTTATTCTGCTGCAAAATAGTAGGAGAGTATTGGTCAGCCGCTTGTTGTTGTGCCCTGGCTATTGCTATACGTCGACGTCTATACCATGCTCCTACACATATTATCAATATAGCCAACACTACGAATACAATATATGCTATCTTATTTCCCGATTCCATTCCTTCATATAAAATTTAAATTAAGAGAAAAAAGAGTGACCGCAAGAAAAAGTATTATTTCGTCACTTTATTATCTGGGAAAAAGTATTCTCCCACCTGATTGAACCCAAGATTTCTGTACCCTCTGACTGGGTAGGACTATAAGTTTCCCATTCTTCTTTTCTCTTTATTCTATTTTTTTCTCTCCCTCTCTCTTCTAAATAAAGAAACAACAATGGCGGACTTTTACGATGTACTCGGTTGCAATCCACGCTCAGAAGCAAGCGAGATACAAAAGCAGTTTCGTAAGCGAGCTTTAGAGCTGCATCCCGATAAAGACAATCAAGGGCATGGCGGCAGCGAATGGAATTTGATTAGAGAAGCTTACGAGGTGCTTGGCAGCGCAAGCAGCCGGGCACAGTATGATCGGTGGCGTAGCGCTGCGCTGCCCATTCCGTTTTCTCAGTGGCAGCAGCAGCAGCAGTCTCAAACTATCCATTGGACCAACGATTCTCATCGCTTTATTGGCCATCCCAGTACCTCGCAATCTGCCTCCAGCCCTACCCAGCAGTCTTCAAACAGCAGCAACCAGGATGATCTATATGCGCTGTTTCGCTCTTACAAAATATAGATAAATGTCACGTGTATTTCTCCTATAACTCTTTTGCTTGTCTTTTGTACTTTTAAATTGAAGCTCTGTTTCTGCTATTTTTTTTTTCTCACGTTAAAACTCTTTGAAAGGCTGATCTTTTTTTTCTTTCTAATCTACTTGTTATTTTAAACATTTCAAACTTTATGCATCCACTTTGTTACATTAATATAGCACAACCAACTACTGCTTACGTATAAAAAATGACGATTACACTTGAACAAATGGCATCAGATTTGGATTCACTCGGCTCAAACATGAACACTCGATCGGCATCTGAACCATCGGCACAAAGCGATACGGATATAACTATTGACTCGATTGAAAAGCTTGTTGATTCAGTCCGCAATATCCGCGCTATGACAGATAAAGTTATGGATGCTCGTGTACGTATTGACGAAATCCTAAATCAAGCAAGAGACCTTCAAGTAAATGTTTCTCCTACACTTGACTAGTCTTTTTCAAATCATATAATATTATCTAAAAGTTGGGCAAAGAGAGAGAGAGGAAAAAATTAGTAAGAATTATTTGCTACGTGTAGAACGACGGGGAATAAATTCTTCATCAGAACTATCTTCATCGCTTTCAATCAGGTTTGTTGAGCTATCAGGATACTCGAAACAAGTAACTTTAACAACAGACAAGTTACGGGACTGTCGCCGAGTTTTGATGCCCTTGGGAGGAGGGGCTTTTTGCAAAGTAGAGTCATCATCGGCAGGCTCGGTAGGACGGATTAGAATCGGCTTTGTCGCACTTGCTTCCGTGGGCTTGCGACCAAGCAGCCATTTGGCCTGCAATTCTGACCGTGTCCCCCACCGCACATGCCGTGGCCGGCAGCATTGCTTCTTGTTGCTATTGTCATTTGCATCCTCCAATGTATTGCCGTTTGCTGCTGGCGCGGATGCCTCGATGGATTTGCGCTTGACCTCTGGTAGCCCTGGCAGCGATGATGATGACGATGACGACAGCAGAGGCCCCGAAGCTGAAACCGATTGAACAGCTGCTGGCAAGTCAGAAGCTGATGCTGATGCAAGCACCGCATCCTCGTCCTGTTCTGGAGGAGTAATTGGACGAGTCACCACATCCATCTGCACATCCAAATCACTCATGGCAGTATCATCACTATCCTCACATGCATCATCATCATCATCATCATCAGAGCTAGAGTATATGGAATGGACCGAATATCCATCCAGCTCTGCCATAATACGGCGCTCCTGGGCCTTTTCCTGCATCAGCATCGAAGGGGACGGAGGCCGCTCGCCCTGCTTAACCACAACCACCCTTTCAATCTCGCATGTCATGTATGTAGAGTTACGCCGGGTGTTCAGCTTCGTGAGCCGGTCCAGCTGCAACGAGCCCATCGCTGCCAGCGTTCCCGCGTCTTTCCGCTTACCGTTTTTGCCGCCTCGCTGCTGCCCAACACTTTGCGTTGCCCTAAACCGGCGCCCACTACTTGCCTCATTTTCCTCGGCTTTGGCTGCCAAGGCTTGGGGCTTTTTGCTTGCTGAAGAAGGCGCTTCTCGGTCTCGTAGCCTTCGCGACCGCAGTGACCGTAGCCGCTCCAGCATCGGCTGGTTCTCTGCTGCTGCCGCTTCCGGCAAGGGCTCCAGCACTGATTCTGGTGGCTCTGCTGCTGTGTCTCTGGCTTCTAAAGACTGCTGTTCATCCTCATTTTGCTGCTGCTGTGGCGATTGCGAGCATGCCGAATCAACAGCATCTGCTGGTTGCTCCTGGTCCTGAGCTGCCTCTTTCTCCTCACTGCCAGCATGTGGCTTCTCACTGTGGACTGGCTCCGACCCTTCACCACTGTCGCCAGATTGATCGTTGCCCTGAACCAGTCCCGATCCTTCGCTGTCAGCATTATCCACAGCCGTAGATGAATCCGTCGACTGCATTGCTGCTTCATCACCACCCTTGCCATTCTGGTCGCTCTCTGTATCTATTGCTTCCGCCTTATCGCCACCAGGCGAAATTGCCATTACCGAATCAACGTTAAGCATGCCGGTGCCCTGCAAGAGTGATGCAAACGCAGATAGTCCGGTGCCAAAGCTCGACGCATCTGCAGATAGGCGAAGAGATAAACGTGGTGACGCTATTTGCTGTTTTTCGGAAACCGGCTCTATCGAGGGATGCAACGAAGCCTCATTGCCAAGCGACGGTAACGGTACAAACGGCATCTGCTGCTGGTCTCTATCGCTGCAAATGCTCAGGTTGGGGGATATATCCATGGCGTTGCTCGATGCCGATGCCGATGCGGCAGATATCATGCTGATGTCGGATGCCAAGCTGCTGCTATCGGTCCTCAGCGAAGATACCGACATGGATGAGATTGAAGTGACCGATGAAGTATCACCTGCATCCACTGGCTCCTCATCTTGCTGCTCAGCTGCTGGTACTGCCAGTCTGGATACCGATGCTGCAATACCCATATCTTCATCGGTATCCGAATTTGCTGCTGGTGCTCTACGAAGCTCTCTTTTGTCATCAAAGCCAAAGCTGCCGCCTACAGCCGATAGTGGCATCTGCGTCAACATAACGCCCGACTGAATCTTAGCATGCAGTTTGCTCTGATATTGCTGCTGATACTGCTGATTCTGTCTTTGCGTAAAATTGCTATTGGTCAGGCTATCTACCGATTGGTTGCGAGATATCATAGCTGGTCTGGGCGTAGTTGCTGATAGTGGCGAGGGTGCGTGGATTTTCCTAGGCATTTGCTGCTGTTGATTCCTCTGTTGCACATTTCTCTCTTCTTCTTTTTCTTCTATATTGGGCTGCATGGGCGGTGTAACCCGCGGAGAAAGAGGCCGGGCTAAAAACGATCCTATACTTGTCTTTATCATTGCCAGCTTCTTTGCCCCGCCTGCCTGTTTCTCTAGCGACGTCGATGACCCTGAGGGAGATGGCCGTGATATGCTGGATGTAGACGAGTCCGAACGCACATGCGGTGCACGGAATGGCGGCGACCGCAACTTGCTGCGTACACTTTCCTGCTGTTGCCGTATGCAAATTTTGTCGGTTTTGTACGAAGAAGACGGTAGTGTCGATTCAATAGGTACCAGCAAAACATGCGATGCGTCGACGTCGTCAAAACAAGGTGCCGATGGATGCTTAGAGTGGCTATTAGTAGTGGGTAGGAGGCGGTGGATAGGTAGGCTGGTTGCATGGGAGTTTGGGATGGTGCGCCGCACAAAGCTCCCGCTACTACGCATGTTTCTGCGGCTGGATGGCTCGCCAACAACTTGGCTACGGCCACGCCGATGCCTTTGTGACCGTCGCCGATCACGCTGCATCAGCTTCTGAAAGCCCTTTTCGCCACTCCACAGCGAGTATGGCCGCAGCTGTGAAATGGAAGCTTCATCATTTGCTGCCAACACAAAAGAGGGCGCTTTGGGCCCAGTATGAGCTGATGCCACAGTAGTGCTGGTGGTAGCTTTGGGACGTTTGAGTGTGCTGAGCAGGCGGCTAAAGTACCGACGGGTACGACCGCTGCTACTTTGTGGGGGCTTATCTGGTTGTCTTAAAGTGTCATATGGAGGGGGACATGGTGGGGTATTTACCTTTAGTGTGTTGGACCGAGACGGTGACCCTGCTGCAGGGTCTGCAAGGCGGTCGCTGATTGTGGGCATAAACGTCTCTTCTGCCGGAGACCGCTGGAACCAATTTCGGATGCTCAGCCCGCGACGCAAAGGCGATTTCAAATTCGAAGCTCCATTGGACTTTACAGTTGCTGATGCGATTGCTGGCCTACTCAATAGCGGGGGCTCATTGCACGAAACTGAGATCCTTGGCGGTGGTGGGATCCGCGATGGCTGTTTAAGCGACGAGGGCAAGGCTGCCCGCTGCTCACTAAACCCTCTACGAGGCTCAGCAACCGAAAGCCCTGCATTAGCTGTTGCTGACGGCATAGCTTGCGGAATAGCAGAGGTTAAAGCGGGCGGTGCTACCCGGAACATGCGCCGTCGCCGTTCCACGCTTATGGAGCCCTTCATTGCCAGTAGCTGCATGTCATTGCGCTGTTGCTGCAGCCTACGCCGGGCCAAGTACCCGCGACCCAGCTGCTGAATCTTCTTTGCTGCCTGTGCTCTATTGTTGTTTTTAGCTGAAAATGGTAGCGGTGATGGCTCTGGCGTGGCACACTGTATGGCTGTTCCTGTTATCTGTTTCATTTGCTGTCGTGCAAGAACCCCTCGCCACCGTGCCTGTATTTTCAACACGCTGTGCTACAAAAAAAGAGTTAATCACCAAGATTCAGTATGCTCAATAGCTTCTTTCTGAAGTTCTGAAAGTCTACATACCTCCAGAGGTGTCGTTTTCTCTGTAGATGCTGGTTCTAGTGGTGCTAAATTCAACACCTGCGTGCTTCGCCGATGGATATCCCGCTGCTTATGCATCTTGTGCAGCTCCACTGTGGACATTGGTCCGAAAAACACTTCATCTTCATCGTCATCACTACCACTTAAAAGTACGTCTCTCTCTGTATCACTTGGCGATAACAAACTGCTTCGATATGTTGTCGGTTTTACTTCTAACCTCCTTTTTAAATATTTTTAGCTCAGGTATTTTCTTCTTTATACAAAAGAGCAAGAGGAAGGTTCTTACCTGAAGGGGCTATTGCTGCCCGAGTAGAAACTCGTTCTGTCATTTTTATAAAGTAAAATTGTTATAATGCATATAAATATAAATGTAAACAAAAAAATGAAGAAGAAAATTATTTTTTTCGCTGTATGCAACAGTATGCTGATTGTTTTGGGTTGAGACCTGTACAGCATGGTCCCAGCACATTTCATATCTTTCTTTTTTTTTTCGCCATGCGGTAACTTGCTTATTCTCCACCAAGTTGGCTTTTGAATAGCAATCCTTCCCCCTCCCCACAACTGTGGTTGCACTTGACTCCCACAGCATAGAAAAGCTTTGGTTTTTTTTTTCACACAGGAAATAAAGTCGACTCGGCTCTCTAACGGTTTGCTTTGGTCGTGAACCGCTTATATGCTTGTTGTAAATGCAAAGGTCTTTGCATTCTATGTTTGTTGTTTTGCTGTAGAAGGGCGACTTGATTGGGCTCTTTGTTAAAATGGAAGTCACCACAAAGCCAGGTATAAAATATTCCCACCTTTATATCATTCTACTAAAAACGTAATACGAGACTACGAGATATTGCATTCTTGGGGTTAATAAAAGCTTTCGTCCTGAAGATAATAGTATTATTGTTTAGGCTATATAAGAACTATCTTCCTCTGCTCCTTCCCTGTTTAAACAACTATATTTTCCTTTCTCCACTTTTTTATTTAAAACAATGAAAGAGTGCTGGGTATATCATGGTGAAAGAGTGCTTGATGTTTATATAGATGAAGGCACAACTATTAGGGATTTAAAAGATAGGCTTGCTTATAAGGAAGATTGCCTGGATGACGATATAGAAATAGCCACCGACGAGAGTATGAGTAATTGTCTTTCTGATGATACGGTTTTATCTGAAATTAACTCGAGTAAACTGTACATGAGCGTCAAATTAATAATCCATCTGCATCACGACAGTATTGACAGTAGTCCTGATGAAGTCATTGCATATGATACTGATAATGTGTATAAATGGGTTGGTGAGAAAGTAGACGGATCCATAAAGAAAGTTTATTTGAACAAAAATGGTGTAAATTACTCTGTAAGTAGTAATAGATCATTCATACAGATCGATATTAAAACTGGTGATGGCTTGGTTTACATTTTAGAAGAATAAAACATACGTTGATCAAGTCCATGATGATGACTGTCTGAAGAATTAATGACCAGCTTGCAAAAATAACAAAAACAAACTTGCTGATTGCAATTCAAAACATGATGCCAGAGCTATACGGTGTTTCCGACTGTTTCATTTTTCTGGTAATTAGCTTTAGCCATTCAGTAAAAAAGGCCACTAATTGCCCTTTCCTATTAGATCCTTATATTTTTATATGAAAATAAATAGATATTTATTTACAACAAATAAATAGTATACCTGCAATAATAGTTGATGCTGACTTGTCAGCTTATTCAACCAATCTATTTCTACAAATGCAAACTGTTTAACAAGTGCTGTATTACGAGAAACGGATATAAAACATGTGCAATATAGACTGCGGAGTCGTAGAGGCCTATCGTTGGCAAAGTCGTTACAGTCATCTATAGTATATGTAGTGTATGACCTACTTATTGGTTGTATCAAACATATAGCTTACAATTAGTTTGATTTCTGCAATAGGAAGAACAACTAAACACAGCCCTTTGGTATAAATAGCACCTGTAACAATGCACCATATATCATATCTATACATATATAAAGGTTAACCTCTAGCCATATTTTTATGAGCAGTTTGAGGAAGTTCGATTCCAACGAGTTTAATTGAGGTCATTCTATTACTTTTCAATATATAAGCAGTGTTTCAACACCTATCCAAAGCTAATAGGCTTTATTCAGCTGTAACAAGCTATTATGTAAGCAAAGGGAAATGCTATATTTTAGCTTTTATATAACTCAGGAGGCAGCCTAGGTTTATCTATTGGCTGCATCCAGATATAACAATAGACAAACCTTTGGCAATTTAATTGTTTCAATTAACTTTTAGAATTTTTTTTTTACTGGATCGCTTTTATGTTTGTTGTAAGTGCAAGCGTGCACTTTCTTAAAAAAATTTGTTGCAGAATGGTTTAATTGGGCTTTTTTTTAATATTTAGTAAAGTTGCAGTCAATACCACAAAGTAAAAAATTCCCATCTTTATAATACACATCATGATAAAATAACATTTTCTGATTATATAGATGAGAGTACAAATATTGCTCAATTGGAAATAGAGCTTGCTCTTAAAAGAGTGCGTCCATATGATGGTATATAAATAGCAATAAGGAGTTTAGTGATTGTCTTAATGATACTACAGTTGCATCCAAAGCAGACTTGAATAGCATGTACATGGAGGTCAAACTAACAATATATACATCATTAGAGCATTGGCAGTAGTTCTGATGAGAGTATTGCATATATTACTAAAAATGTACATAAATAGGTTAGTTAGAAAATAGACGGAGCCATAAAAAGTTTCTTTGAAAATAAATGATAAAATCTATTTTACATATAGAGGTAGATCATTCTTGGACGTTGAAATTATTGATTAAACTTATTTGGACCATACTTTAGAAGGATAGTGCATATACCTAGTTAGCTCATGGTTATGGTCGCCGAAATATTTTATCCTGCATATAAATGTGGTCACTTTTCTATTTGGGTTTATAGTGGCCCGCCTTCTGAGGGTCCTTTAGCTTGGTTTCAGTGACTGGAATACCAATTTTGGTAATCAGCAACATGGTTCTGTTATGCCTTATATTCACAGAGAGATTATAGTAAGCTTGAAGCTACTACTAATTTTGTACTGCTCAGTACATCAATAAACTGTATTTATCTGCTTGCAAGCATAACTACTATGATACTATATTAGTTTCTATACAAAAACAATTTTCTTTACCATTTGATGGAAATGCAAATTAAAATAAAGGAAAACAAAAAAACTAGTTTTGTTGTAGATTCTCCTAAACTACACTCGTTCAAAAAAAAGCTCCATGCTGACTTGCTTAAAAGAAAAACGATATAGGAAAAATAAATCACAAAAAAAAACGGCAAGTGCCAGCAAGGGCAAACATGTAAAAACAAAAGCTATATGTATTGAAAACTCTGCTAAAAAAACAGCGATGTCTGTTAAAGAAAGTCCCTATTATGCAAACTACTTAAAGTAAAATTATCATAGAAATAAAAGAAAAATCTTAATTTAATAAATGCTTGGAAATGAAGGCTTCAAATATCTGATATATGTGCAGCTCGCGTTCTCTAAAAGGAATAAAAGCTTTAAAATAAAACGCAACTACATTATTCAACGTTACTAGCATTTACAAACACCCAGGCTTTCATCTGAAATTTTATAAGCATGGCAGAAGGTTACGCTCTTTGCAATTATTTTGGTGGCCAACTAACAATAACTATACCACTTGAGAATAATGGAGTTCTTGTAATATTCAAGCATTTGCAACGCTGGGAATATTAAAGCTATTACGTAATTAACCGTCACATTGTATGCAGCTACACTGTATGTGGTATTCAGGAGAATGAACTATACAATTATGAGCGTAGCAGTGCAGATTCAGAGGACAGTTTGAATGTTTCCAACTTAGAAGGCCTTATTAGCCGAGTACGTAAGATAGGTTTGAGTAGGCGCAGCTAATCATTTGAAAGCACATTTATAGCTCATTCACACATATAGCATCAAAGTGCTCCTATGGCCAATTTAAGCAAATTTATAATTTAGTCAAAATAAATTTCATAGTAAACAGGAAAAATTGGTAAACTGTTTGAGATAAAAAAACAGCCTATATCTGTCTGCTTAAATCACAAGTTAAAACTGTACATATAGATATCTCTGATAGCCTTTTTGATTAGATTATAAACTCATTCGGCCATGCAAAACATTCACAAAAATTGTTTATACCAATATCTCGTAATAATCATTTATATATAAAAAAAAGCTTATATAAACCAACTATTATTTCTTTTCATTTCAAAAATTTTTTATTATAGCTATCCATTTTTATTTCATTAAATTGCCAAAGTACACTAAATGCAAGCTAGCTTAGGATATTTGCTACTGACGGCAGCAGCTTTTGCACATTACCAGAATTGCGCTTACCATCCTTACAAGCGTCAGTTTAACCAGCCTGGATTAGGACAACAGCTACCTGGATCTGATTTTAACAGCATTGCACCAAACAACAATGACCAACAGCAGCAACCGCAGCCGTCGGTGCTGCCCAGCAACAACGTTGATGATTTCATCAACAATCTATTTCCCACTCCCACTGCTAATAACGGAAACAGCAATGTGACGCCACTTCCGCCTTCCAACAACAGCGATAACGATGAACAGGAGGTTCCTGCAGGTCTAAACCCATTCCCTACCAATAGCCAGCTGAATCCGAGCTTTGTTCCCAGTAACAACGGCAATAATGAACAGGAGGCTCCTACTGGCCCAAGCACCGTGTTCCCAAACACTTTACAAGCACCCCAGCCCAGCCAACAGCAATCTCAGGAGGAACAATCCATCCCATCAACTATCTTTGATGATTTGCCAAGTTTCTTGGGCATATCGTTCCCTGGACAGTTTAACCCTTCAGCAACCATTACACAACAAACCAACTCTGCCAATGGGAACGAGAGATCAGATGCAATTACTGCTACTCCAGCCGAGCAATCGGATGAATTAACTGGCTCTATCAACTATGCCATGCCCTTGCTGCCCAGCAGTAGCAACTATATGCTGGCAATGGCAATCATTGTCACATTCTATACGATCTACGTTTAAATGTTTTCTATTTAGAATCAAATAAAGAAGGATTAGGGGGGAGGAAAAGCGATTACTAATCTCTCTGATAATGAAAATCCAGAAACTTCACAGATATATGTATTTCTTTCTCACTTTTTATTTATATTAAATTAATATGGCAGCCCAGATAAAAGCGCAAGGACTATTGTTTGATTTGGATGGAACCTTGATAAGCAGCATACCAATAACCGAACAAGTCTACACTCATCACAGCTCCAAGCACAACGTAGATGCCCGAAAAGTCCTCGAATTTTGTCACGGTGTTCCAACTCTCCAAGTACTGCAAAAGTTCTTTCCTTCCGAAACCCACACCCCCGAGTATGCTGCTCAACTAGAACAAGAGTGTGCAGAGCATTTGGATGGGATAGAGGAGATCAAAGGCGCTTTGAAGCTTACTCGACAAATGCCGCTGGATAAATGGGCGGTGTTCACTTCGGGAATGCCCTTCTTGGCGATTCCCAGAATGGAGTATTTGCAGATGCCTATCCCTCAGGTGTTTATTACTCCTGTAGATATAGCTAATGGTAAGCCGATGCCGGATGGGTATTTGCTAGCTGCCAAAAGACTCCAAAGGGACATATCACAATGTCTGGTATTTGAGGATGCCGTGGCAGGGGTTAAGGCTGGTAAGGATGCAGGAGCCATTGTAGTGGGGGTACGCACTCATTTAAAGGCTGAGCAGCTTATAGCAGCTGGTGCTTCATATACAGTCAAAGATATGACTAAAATCAACGTTACGCAAATACCCGAAGATCCCAATACGCTTTTAGTTTCTATAGATGAAGAAGAATAATACTGCTATAGTTTAGAATTGATGTGCTGGTTGACTCGAGCACGTAGTTGCCAGGCCCACGCGGATAAAGCAGGTTTACGAGACAGATCTGCCTTGTCAAGCACTATCTGCTGCACTGTATCCGCAGCGTATTTCATTAATGCCCAGTCAGTATCAGAATCCACCCTGGTATCGATCTCTCGCATCAAAGCTGGTAGCAGCTCGGGAGGCAACGAAGCTAGCTGCTCTGCAACCACGCCAAGCAGCTCTCTACGGCGTGCATTCTGCACTGCCCCCGTGGCCCGGAAATCATCTACACGCTTCAAAAGCCGCTCCACACAGTCCCAGGCCAGCGCAGTTGCCAGGCGGGAGGAATGGCCATTAGTTAGCGATTGCACAGCAGCAGTGAAGGCAATTTGCAATAGCTCCGCAGATATTCCGTCGCTGGGGAACTGGTCCAACAGCAGCTGGGTGTACCAGGGAACCAGCTCCATCGTCACCAAGCACATTTCTTTATTCATTGCAGTTGCTGACTCCATGATCGCCAATATAAGCGCATGCGCCGACTCATACCACTCGGGCATATTGTTAAGCGCTTCTGCATACCGTGCAGCCAGCGGTATAACCAGGCTCTTCACCAAATGCGGCTGCAGCCGAGAAACCAGATGCTCCAGCAGATCCAAATAGAACAGCACGGTGCATTCGCGCGCGTATCCCACCACAGCCTGCTGGCCTAAACTACTGCTGGCTCCAAGAAACCGCAAGCATGGCTGCTGCACAGCAAACAACTGACGTACCGATGCATCTAGCAAAGCAGATGATGACTGGCGCATAGCAAAGCCTATTAGAAGCGAGGAAGTATTGCGAAAGCGCAGGGGGCCAGCACGACCCCCAGTCTCTAGCGTACCCGAATGAACACATGCCAAGGAATCAGCAACCAGTACCCACAAAGACCACAGCTCACTGAGCCCAACACCAACATATGCATCGTCAACGAGGAACCGCTGCGCCAAAGCCTCTGCTATGCGTAGCACCACGCCAGTGCCCTTCTCCTCTGCACTTGTATGTCTTTGCTCGGCACCATTCAGCACGGATACTGCCATAGCATGAATGGTATTGGCCACCCGCCGAGCATCCGCATATGAGGTCTGGGCCAGCACTTCCAGCACCCTGGCTCCACTCTCATTGCCGCTGGCCGCAGCCTCATCAATCAGCATAGATACATTTGGCGCCGATATCGTGCCAATAAGCTCAGCCCACACTTGCAGCATCCCTCCTCGATCCTTATAGCCAAGCACGCTCTCCTTTGTTGCTGCTGCCAGCTGTTTGCATATACGCTGCCACTTTACAAATTCACCTCTTCGATGCTCCTTCAGCGCTAATGCTATGCCGCCAGCCAGTGCCAGTGCTCCCCTTGCGTTATTTGCGTCCAAAACCACGTGCTGCAACACGCTGAATTCCTCAGCAGCACGCTTGCTGATAAGCCGGGTAGTAGCTATTTGACGGCCTAATGTAAACAGCGCGTGTGGGGTGCTGCTTGGCTGCTCTATAAAATCCCGTACAACCTCAGCTACTAAATTTGGCGAAGTTGCAATTGACAAAATGCGGTCCATTTCCTTATCAGCAGAAAAACAATAAAAATACACGAAAGTTAATTTACAGAAGAAAGAAGGAAAAAAAGGCCGCTTAGATTTTCTCTACACCTTGAGATAATTTCTATGCCAAGCAGCAGCCAGGCCCAGAGCAAACACAGCCAGAATGCAGCCCATAATGCCCAGCCACGGCGCCAACGTATCAAAGGTGCCAGATTCCTCGTCATACATCCAGGGAACCACAATGTTCTGGCCAAACACCAAGGTGACCAGCTGCATAGGCAGCATCAGGCCCACCAAAACCAGCCAGCGGCTCGAGACCAAGCCGGCACCATGCGTGTCCCGGTTGGCCTTCAGCGACAGCTGCGCCATCAAATTGGCATGCGCTCTGCTCAAAACGGTCTCGACTTGGGAGCACAACGAACAGAGGCCCTTGACGTGGTCAGAAACGTCACGAAGCAGCAGATGGGCCATGGGGAGCTCCCGATGCTGCAGGCAGCGGACTATTTCCGGCTTATCCATCACCAGCCTCCATAGAAGCAGCAGGCGCCGACGCAACAGCCCCAGCTGCTGCAGAAGCTTGTGCTTTTCAGCATAGTACTCGTTGCTGGCTGCAGTGGGCTGCTGCATGACAAGGCTGTCCAGCCGGGCCGCCGCCCCCTCCATCTCTACCGCCACCCTCGTCATCGCGTCTGTGACCTCGTCTACAGCCGCAAACGCCAGAAACTCATTCAGGCCCAGCCCGCTGCCCGCCTGCTCATTGGCCATACGATCTAGCATCCGCATGCCCACCTCCCTTCCCCCTTCTTCCCCATGAAACGTGACTGCCCAGTTGTGGGAGCTCAGCACCACGGCAAACGGCTCTTCCGCCAGGGGCCCCAGCAGCCGGTATGTCAGAAGCACGTAGTGGTTTTCCGCCATCCGCTCCACTTTGTCTCGGCCCATCGCCCCCTCCTGGATGTCCTCCACTGTCAGCGGATGCAGCTGCAGCCTTTTCCCCACTTGCTCCGTTTCCTCTGCCGTAGCCTCCGTTATGTCCATCCAGAACCACCCCTCTCCATCGCCCTTGATTGCTGCGAGTGCCTCTGCAGCATCTCTAAACCACCGTACTTGCCGCCCATCGTCTCTGTATACCATAATCCGCTGGTCTGGTCCCCGGTCATTTTTCGCTGCATTCAGCTTGACAGCCATGCCCTCGCCGCTGCTGCTGCTGCTGCTGGTTCCGCCAAATGCCGCTGCTTGTGCATCGGATATCGTGCCTGTACGTGCCAGCTCACTTAGAGCGCTTGCATCCCAGTCGCATGCTCGTGACTCCATAGAAGCTAGATGCGGCTGGTCAGCAGCTTTGCAAGGAGCATAGTTCGAGAAAAGAAGCGTGTTGGCTAGTTCTTCTGCATCGTCTCGGCCGAGCTCTGCCCGTAGTAGCTGGGCAAGCTTTTCCTTTACACCACCTGCATGTCTCGATCCGCTACCATCCATTTCCCTTAAAAAGAAATACAAAAGCATCAAAAGCAAGAAAGAGGGGGAAAAAATTTGTATCAAAGGAAAATAAAATGAAATTAAACAGTTATGGGGGGGTTGCGTGTGGTCAGTTTAGACTGAGCGTTTGGAATGATCCAGGCTGCTGCGTAGGCACCGGCGGCAGGCCTTCCAGGTCGTAGCCCCAATTGCCCATAACATTGCCTTCGGCCTTAAGACCCTGCCGCCTACACATGCCAATCAGCTCCTCAGGAATCCGCTGCGTCCTCTGCAGCACCTCCGGAGCCACGACAAATGTAGCTGCCAATCCAGCGACAAAATGCGTCTGCACATGGCAATGGTGCACAAAGCAGCCCGGGACAGTCCCCTGGAAGCGGAGCTTAACATACTCAAAGGGAGGCACATTGAAGGTGTCCCGCAGCATGGGATTGTGATAGTTGGTGCGGCGGGTGATTCTTGGCAGGTCGCTTGCCGATACGTTGATCCCCTTGGCGATTTCAATTTCGCTCGGATCCACCGGGCCCCTCTCGACGATCTGCAAGGGAACCGAGTGCTGGTGCATGGGGTGAGGCAGCGACTGCACGTTTTTAAGCAGAATCTCCACCCGCTGGTTATGCGGAATCACAATGGCCTGCGTCTGCGGCCCATATACTCGCGGGTCCATGGCCAGCTCGCCCATGGTCATTGCCGTGAACAAGGTGGGCACCTTCTGCGGCTCTGCGTAGGGCACGATGCCTAGCTCGCGCAGATTGCGCTTGTCTGTGGTGACGTAGCCCCTTGTCGTCAGCTCTATCTGTCTATCAACGGGCATTGCCGGAGCACCGTCCAGGGCGCGCATCTCAATGTCGTTGGCCCACTTGAGCAAGCCATCGTCTGGCGTCGCTATATGCTTTATTGGCGCATCCGGATGGTACTCCACCAGCCCCATATAGTGCCGCGGGTTCATTCCGGGAATCCAAGGGACAAAGTCCGCGTACAGCGTGCAGTTGTACATGTAGTTGAACTCGACGGAGTCGTGCGCTGTGACGATAGCCGAGTACCGCTGGCCAGGCGCAATGTCCAGGCCGTCGACAACGTGGGGATAGCTCATGACGCCGTCAGCCTCGATAACCTCAAGCTTGTGTCCCGGAATAGTAAACTTCCACCACTCGGTCGTAGCCATATTGATCACTCTAATGCGGTACCGTCCGCCAGGCCTGAACCGGATCGGCTTGGTGTCGTTGCCGTTGTATCCGTTGATAAGCCCATAGGGGAAAGTCGGCGGCGGCGGCAGCCCACTTTCAGATGGCGCCAAAACCTCCTTCATCTTGGGCACGGCCTCCGTCGGATACCAGTCTTCCAAGTAAAACAGCATCTCCTCATCGTACTTGTAGGCCGGATGTCTCTCCTGGATTACCAGCGGGGCACGCAATCCGTCGGCATTCTGGCTATGGTAGTGGCCGTGGATCCAGTATGTGCCTACTTGCTCGGCGTAGATCTCATATGTGAATGTTTCTCCTGGTGGAATACCGCATTGCGTCACCATTCCTGCTCCATCCATATAAGCTGTTCCGTTCTGGTACAGTCCATGTGCGTGAACGCTCGTGGCCATGTCTAGCGAGTTGCGGACGGTTAGAAGAAGTGTGTCGCCGTGGTACATGTAGATTGGTGGGATGGGCAATGCCCCGTTGGCTCCGATTGCCCGCCGGTTGACGTAGCCGTCTCGGTTTACTTGCACATAGCCAACATCCCACTCGACTCGCACGTATCTTGCCAAGCCCAGCTGCGCTAGGCTTAGTAGCAGCACGGTTATTAAAGCCACTATACTGCTCATTTTTGTTCTGTTAGGGAAGTATTTTTGGAGGATGCACTGATATAAACTTGAATATATACACTGCTATATATCTAATATAAACCAAGGATATAAAATTTTATAAGATGAATAGGAATAAAGGTCAATTAATGAGCGTTTAAAAAAAAGCTGGTAGCCCTTGACCCGCCAGTCTTATATAGAGCTTTTGAGAACATTTTTCAAATAAACCTCTCACCATTATGCTCTTCAAATGGTCCAAAAATAAAAACACATCAGAAATTAGAAAGGCTTGGCTTGTTGTTTTTTCTCTTGCTAGTATTTATTTCTGCAATCAAGCCATACTTCAAAATAAAAATATATTGTTCCTCCCTCTAGTTCTTGTGAAAAAAATCGTTGCTTTGTTATGAAACCATTATTTTCCTTATTGTTATTCAGATAGCTTGACAATTGTAAATTTTCCTTTTTTGCCCTTTCTAGGTGAAAGAGAAAAAAAAACATTATTCTTATAGGCTTCCTTTTTCTAAAACGAACATGGTGCAGAAAACCTGCCCTTTTTCGGAAATCATAATGAGGCGTGAGTTTAATTTCTCAAAAAACATTATGCAGCTTGTTAAAAAAGATTTTACTTTATATTTATAGGACATAGCAGATCTTTAACAAGCGTATAAAAGATATGTAGGTGATCTGTATTCTTGAAAAAAAAAAGCCAAGCATTAACTAGTCAGGTGGTCATAATTGCCACTTTATCTCTTGGCGTATCTATAAACAAAAACTTGTCTATAAAAAAAGTACCTTTATTTAGCTTCTAAAATTGGCCATTGACCATTCTCATGAATAGGTGGCGTAAAAGCGACAAATTTAGTTGAGATGCATCATCGGGCTTTATTTCTTGTTCACAAAACACACTTTTCTTCCCTCAATCCCCTCAGGAATAACATTTTTCCCATAGGAAAAAAAACCCACTCCCTCTTTAATTGTTATTTTGTATGGCAATTAGTTTCTTGAACTCGATTTTTCTCATACCACACAATCAAGTGAAGAAAGGGGAGGAGGGATTAATAGGAATAGATCCAACTTACAATTGCAAAAGAGGGATTGATTGGTGGAAAAAAAACTCATTATTCACGGCACATTAAGAAAACAACAAACAGATATTTATAAAGGACAATTAGATACTAAATGCAAAAAGATTACAAGAAACTATTCACCACATCACGGATCCAGGAGATATGTGGTTGAGCAAAGGCCTGTATTCGTTCTATGTAGCTGTTGATTTCATGCGGATACTCACGATACAGGCCAATTCCCCAGCATATAAATATCAGCATGCATCCAAAAACCACTCGAGCCCACGGATACCCCTCTGACTGCCCTTCCTGTTGCGCCGCTGGCTTCTGCTTCCGTTTTGCTTTCATCGATACCCGCGCCTCCCAGAAAACGTTTGTATAAACTTTGTTGCGGTACTTTATGTGGCAAGACCCACACCGTGGCTATGAAGGAAAATAGATAGTGGAAGAGAAAAGAAAAAGGCAATATAAATAAACCTCTGCCTTCCCTCCTTTTTTTGCATTCTCTTTATATGATTTCCTGAATTATCAAAGTATTTTTTACCGCTATAAACTAGCGTTACTGCGTTGCTAAGGAATCGTGGAGAGATGAGGGAAACGAGGGTGCCTTTATTAGTGCTGGCATGTATTTTAACGTTTATATTTTCAAGCAGGCTAGAAAGTGAATTCAGCTATTGGCCTTTTTTACCCAAGAAAAGCTCAGTAGCCATCCAGTACTAACCTTCTTCTAACTACATATCAATTGCATGTTTGCGATTCCTGTCTTGTGCATAGCGTTTCTATCGTACAGCCAAATTTAAGTATTTGTCTATTTTGCAGTTGGTGAATGTAAGATACTATTAAAATAGCTGAAATTTCTTTCAGCTGCTCTGACTTGTTTATAGCTTTGATCTGTTGATTAGCTAAACAGAGATATAATGGAATTAGGACTAACCAAACCTGCTGTTCATGCTGTATTGAGTGAAGCATGACACAGGCTTCTCCCCTTTTCCTATTGTGCAAAAAATTCATAAGACTGCAACCCTGCGTCTCCTTTGTTGATTTTCCTTTGGCATTTATTAACTTCATTTACCTGTTTTCTTTTGCTAAAAGAGGTTGTATGATGAGCTACCTTCTTATTTGGGATCTTGCTTTTCTTACATTCATTTCCAAATATTATACACTAAAGAATAATTTTTTTCTACTTTTTCCATGCTCTATGGGATATAAAAAGCCAGACAAACCCCCTTTAGTTTTTTGTTCAACTAAACTTTTCTATTAGCCTTTCAGCTATCCTATCCCATACAGCTACTTCCTTATCCTTTAACTTTAACTTTAATAAGTATAACTAAAAATGCAAAGTGCTGGATCTGGCTCTATCTCTAATGAGTTTAGCAATTGTATACTTGGATGCAGATTTGACCAATCTGTTAATGTGATTGGATATGTGGAACACTATATGGAGTGCCCTGAGAAAAATGAAGGGAATATAAGAGCTCTAACTCAGCATTTAAAAGATATAAAGGAAATGTACTCTGATGTGGATGGAATAAAGAATATAGATGTTGGTCCTATAGATAGTGGGTTTAGCAATTGTTTACTTGGATGCCAATTTCCTTCTACTTATAATGTGGTTCAATATGTTGACCACCTTATTGAGTGTGCTCAAGTAAATAGCAATGAAAAGGGCATTTTGATTACTCACCTAGCTGCTATCAAAAGTATGTATGATGATGTCCCAGAAATACAGGACAAGCACATTGATTAACTTTTCCAAATACAAGCTTTATATTGCATATTTACATTTCAAAGTGCAAAAAATAGGCAATCATTTTTTTAGCTTTTATATATAGCTTTAAATATGAATAAATTAGTTTTATATAACAAAAGTTGTTTAAAAATAATGTGTGGTTCATATTTAATTAAATTGATCAATTAACCATAGCGATTAGTTAAATTTAAATAAGCAAGCATTAGCATAAATATGCATGAAAGACTGCAAGTTTTGTGCTTTCTCATTAAATCTAGCAAGCCTTTCATAGTTTTCTTAAAACTGCCCTCTTTCCTTTAGTTGGATTTGTGCTAAAGAAAAGGCTGTTCTTGTTTTACAAAAAAATTTAGATGGGTTCTTTTAATGAAAGGAATTGTTTGGAATCCACCCTGCTTTAAAGAAATAATGCTTGTCTTTTTAAAAAAAACCTGCAAAAGGATCCTTTAAAAAATTGCCAACAAATAAAATTTAAAGATATACTTGTCTTTGATAAATTAGCAATTTTCTTTTGTTTAAAAGTCTAGCTGCTTTGTGTTAAATGCCGAACCTTTTTTTTTTTAAAAAAAAAGTTTATTGTTCAAGCAGAAAAATCATGATGGGTATAAAAAGGCAAGAGATCCCCACCCTCTGTTTATTTATTCTTACTTTTTATACTGCAATTTTTATTACAGGTGATTAGTATCTATTATTTGCATATTTAGCATGAGCGACAACAATACAAGCACATATACTGGATGTGTAATTGCTGACTGTGGTTTTAAAAATGAATCTGGCGATGTTAAAGAATTTGCTGAGCATTTAAATATTTGTGAACATATGGACCAATGCATATCTGTTTTTGCTATGTCTCTACTAGATATTGTGGAAAAAGATAAATCGCTATTTGATAATTTCCAAATAAATGGAAGTCTGAAACAAAATATTCTTAATTACTACGAGTTTATGGATAAATCTGAAGAAGATGAAATATACTCCTTTATTAAAAATTTAGAGACAGCTTGAGAGACACACCAGATTTGTTAGCTGTTCAGCAGCTTACTTGAATTGCTAAATATAAAATTTGGTCCAGTTAACTTGGCTGTTTATATTGGTAGCTTCATGTTTTTTTTAGCATTTTGGAACTGGTTAAATTTAATAATAAAAATTATGTTCAGCATATTATATAAATAATATATTTTTTTAGTAGAAACCGCATATATTATTTATACAGCATGCAATCAAGCCCACAGTTTCTATTTATTTGCATTTATATATACTAATCTTAAAGTACCAATTAGTAAACTACTACCTTGCTTGAATGCGGGTTATCACCTTCATTATCGCGTATCTTTTGTTGCGCTAAGAAGTTATCTTAAACTAAAAAATAATATTTGGCAGTGTAAATATGCGGTGCATCCAATGCGTCCGCCCGGTTGGGGTCGTCGGGGACACCACAAATACTAAAATTTAAATAAACTTGAGATAATGCTTAGTAGAGCTGGAGATTAGTAATATGAAACCAGCCAGTTTGCACCAAAAAAGCAAATTAGCTATCATTTAATAGAAAAGAAAATTTTCATTGAAAACCCCTTCAGAATTTGCCTAAAATTTGGGTAAATGCTAAGAAGATTTTCAGTGAAGATCTTCATATCTTACAATAATTAAACTTTAGCTATTATGCTAATTTTGTAAAACCTCCGTGTTATATGATTAAAAGGGGGCAAGGATTATAGCCTGATGGAATATGCCCTTTCATCAGAGTTTAGGAGATTATATATATTAATAATCATGGAGGGGTTTTTCTGGAAAATTTAATTTTTATTCTAACATCTGTAAGGTACTATTTGGATAGCTGAAATATCTTTCAGCTGATTTTGACTTGTTTACATATTTGGTCTATTAATTACATAAACAGAGATGTAATAGTATCAGAGTTAATCAAATCTACTGTTCATGTTATATTGTGTGAAGCACAATACAAACTTCCCCTTTTTACTTCTGTGTGAAAATTTTATAAGATTGCAACCCTGTGTCTCCTTTGTTGATTTTCCTTTGGCATTTATTAATTTCATTTACCTGTTTTCTTTTGCTAAAAGAGGTTGTATACTGAGATACCTTCTTATTTGGGATCTTGCTTTTCTTACATTCATTTCCAAATATTATACACTAAAGAATAATTTTTTTCTACTTTTCTATGCCCTATGAGATATAAAAAACCAGACAAATCCCTTTTAGTTTTTTGTTCAACTAAACTTTTTACTAGCCTTTCAGCTATCCTATCCCATACAGCTACTCCCTTATTCTTTAACTTTAAATTTAATAAGCATAACTAAAAATGCAGAATGATGGGCTTGGTTCTATCTTAGACAATGAATTTAGCAATTGTATACTTGGATGCAGCTTTGACCAACCTGTTAATGTGATTGACTATGTGAAACACTATACAAAGTGCCCTGAGAAGAATAAAGGGAATATAAAAATGCTGACCCAGCACTTACAACTTATGAAGGAAGTGTACCCTGATGTAGATGAAATACAGAACATACCATTGTAGGTTGTTTAATTCTACTTCTAAGGTAAAAAGCCTTTCACTGAAAATACCCTTGGTATCCACCAAAATTTTAGGAGGCACCTCTGAAATTTTGGCAAGTGCCTGTGTGACAATGCAATTAGAGCGAATCGATGTATTGTGATGTTTTATTACATCAGTAGCCTGAACCAAGCCACTATTCCAGAACCTGCTAGAATAGTGAATATGTTCGTAGCAGATGCGATACATATATATAGGCAACGCCTAGTCATCTGGGAGAGGGAGGACGTCGAGTTCGAAGCAGTTTTCTAAAGGTTATTCTCTTACCCCTTTTTATAATTGAGTTCTAATATTATTGTATCAAGTTGAGTCTAAGCCCCGTAACAGCCTGGGAGTTTTCAGTAAAAATTTCCTTTCATATAAGGAGGTTGTACAAAATTAGCAAAGTAACCAAAGCTTAGTTCTACTTACAAGATGTAAGATGTTTTACTAAAAGCTTACTGGCATTCTCTGAAATTTTGGGGGGCTTCCCTGGAATTTAAGCGAATGCTGAGGGAACTTTCAGTGAAAGTATCCTTCCATATTAACTGATAGTTAATCTGTCTTCTTTGACTCAACTTGGCTTGTGTTACTTTACCGATCTTCTGTTCTACTGAACAATAGCCTAACTTTCTTTAGCTTTGTGGTGATTCCTTGATTAGCTGCTATTTATTTAGTTTAAGATGATATCCAATAATCCCATGTAAAATTGTAAGAAGCACCAAACAAGTCCCCTTTTCTCCATGTTAAAAAAAAAATAAAATTTCAATATTGTTTTTCCTTTGTGGATTTTTCTTTGACAGATTTTTATCTTGTTTTCTTTTGCTAAATGGCTTTTTCTGTATGGAGACTCACAGCTTTATTGGGCAGCCATCTTTTAAGCAATTCCTTTAATAATATTGAAAAAGAACAAAAAGGGGTAAAATTTTTTGATACCTTCTTGTCCTAGGAAATATAAAGAGCCATCATATTTCCATTATTCTTGTTCATTCAACCAAATATTATTAGTATACATTCTTTTACATTTATTACCTTAAACATGCTTAATTTGGAATCACTTAAGGGTGCTATGCATGATAGCCCAAAGACATTTTTACACTACTGGAGTAGCAAAGAAAACATGGAGCGTGGTGGTGGTGACAATTTAAAGGTTATTGATGGAGATTTAAGTGAAGAAGAAGTAATCCAGCATTTGCAAAATGGCAATGAGTCAGAACAATGGATTATTAGCAATATAGATACAATTGATTCAGATACATTTTATTTTTCATGTAAAGATGGGGATTTAAATATTCGCGAGCTGACAGATAAAATAAAGGAAATGACAATTGATGAATTTGCAGAAATATATGATAAAATGGATGAGGAGGCTAAGCCAATTATTTATGACCTATACAAGGCTTCGTCTAGTTAAATTAGGGAGTTTTATATTTTCCAACCAGTATACTAAATAAAGTTAACAAATTACATTAGTAAATATTGTTTTCCTTTTGTATCAGGTACAATGTGTATTATAATGATTATAATTGCATTTATTCATCCTAAACGGCCGAAAAGTTTGTAGGTCGGCAAAGTCTACAAACAAACTAAAGGACGGGGAGTAATCCCAGTAAAAAAGATAAGAAATAGACTAAAGGGAAATGTGGTTTGGGTGGGACTATAAGAAAAAAGAGTCTAGTAATTCTGTACGAGTTTCTTGCTGATTTATCCATTCAGGAAAGGATCAGTCAGCTGCGAGGATAATCTATATAATTAGTGGAACAACCACTGATTCCCAATCGAGCAGAGCATGGATGGGCCATTTGTGGTTGTCGATTGTATGGCATTGAGAGTATTAATGACAGAGTAAGCAGCGAGGAAATTGCAGCAGCACTTGGCTATATGGAATATGCACTGGCAACTGTTGCAAGCATAATGGACATGCCTCTGCGATTTCCAATGGTGCCTCGGGAGTCGCGCTCAGTTATAGTCCATCCAGCCAGACCAGCAAATACACTGCCACTGTCTATGCTGCGATCGTTTAGTGCTGACTGCACTCGGCTACAAGCAGGAATAAAGCTGCTCGCAGTCAACATTGAGCAGCTTTTGCAAGTGTTTGGAATAGCCAATGATGTTGGCCAGAACCAGCTGTTGCCCAATCTCTTTCAGCTTCTGCTGGCGATTCAATCCTCTTCTTTTGCTCAGTAACAAGCAATAACTATTATGTCTTTTCGTAAACAGCCAGCGTGGTCGGAGGATGCAGCGCTTGCTTGGGCGCAGCAGCAGAATGAATAATTCATGATTAAAGTTTAGTCGTCAACTACTATAATTTTTCACCTAAGCAGCATGTGGGAATAACATAAAGCATTATTTAATTTTGGCGTATATTCTGCATTTAGAGTCTAGTTAAATAGCTACAAAAATAGAATGAAATATCCACGCCCAATTGCATGTATTTCACTACATTACAAATACATTTAGCCATTACAGAACACTGCTCATTTGTAATTGTTTGTATCAAGCATCTAATAAACTTAAGAAATGGATCTAATTCTGTCAGCATAGTATTTAAGCAGCCCTACGACATCCTCGTGGATTTGCTTGGCTACGTCTGGATTTGCTCGTGCTTCAAATGCATCTACTGTCTCTTGCTTGTTATCTGCACCACTAGCGGTTATTAGACTAAGAACTTGCCTTGCAATGCCCTGGTCAATAGGACCGCCTGTTATAAGTGGAATTGTGGGTATATTATCAACTTTTGTCTCTGTCCCTTTTGCGCTGTTGTCAACATTTGGATTATCAAAGATAGCCTTGCGCACATCTCTAATTACTTGCTTGAGCAGCATATAATCTGCAATTGTTTCATCATAATCGGCCGGAGACATGCTGCCCGATTCGCCCGCTAATGGTTTGTAAAATTCTGCAAGCAAATTTTCCAAGTTGCCCACGCTGCTCATTGTATAGCATTTGTTTCGGATAGCCATTTTCACATCTATATTCCATTCGGTGATTTGCGTAAATTTATCGTGAGTCTGTTTGCGATGTTCCTCAGTAACTCCCCAGATCCCAAGCCAAATAAGCAGATACAAAACCGACTCCATATCGTCCACTGCTGTTCGCGGCACATTTGCCTCTCGCAAGTT